>CM028917.1:16665000-16874717 GCA_016801845.1 Polydactylus sextarius | reverse complement strand
GAGGTGAAAAGGCTCTTTGAAGTTGAGCAGGCATCAACAAAAGCGCTTCGTGAGGAGCTTCGCCTCATGAAAGAAAATATACAAATGCAGGCAGCGAATACCAGTGCAACCTCCAATCCACAGGAGAATATGCCTGCTCCACAAGACCTGACAGAGGAGGAGAAAGAGCAAAATGAGGAGTTGAAAGACTTAGGAGAACAGGTTGTTGAACCAGCACCTGAGCTTTCACAGGTGAATGGAAGCCAGGGTTTGGATGTGTCAGAACAGCCTGTTCCCATAAAGATGAAGAGGCTTCCATGGTGGAAGAGGGTGAAAAACTTCTTCACACGTGGCAGGCGTCAGCACGAATCTGAGCCACTTATCAATGAGTAACCCCCACCCCTCCTCCCACCCCCACGCCCCCACCCATCTTCCGACCCCCCACCCCTCATCCCACCCCCCACTCCCCACTGCCACCCCCCACCCCCACCCACCTTACTCCTCCCACCCCCATCCCGCCCCACCCCTGGATGCTGTTTGGGTTTTCTCCGGGTGCTCCGGTTTTTCCCACAATACCAGATACATGCAGAAACGCATGCTATCTGGTCATTGAAAAAAAACACACAGTGTTTCAGTGGCTTTGAAAACTGGCATCTTTCTGGTGGGGAATCATACAATGAGTCCTCCATTGCCACTGAGCCCCTGCACCTCCAAAACATGTTATCTGGTGCCATATTATCCCATGCTTTCTAGTCATTTTAAGCCCCCCCCCCCCCATGCTATCTGGTCATTTAAACATCTAGTCTCTTTTTCCCACAATACCAGATACATGCAGAGTAACTCTGAAACGCTTGCTATCTGGTCTCCCACACAATCATATTTCATCTTTCTCCCTTTAACAACTACTTGTAAACATCTCTCCCTGGTCTCCCTCTCTCCCCCGTCCTCCTCCCCTCCCTTTCCTCTGTGTCTTCTCTTGTCTTTTCTCTGTATTCATCTCACCCCAGCCGGTCGAGGCAGATGACCGTCCACTCTGAGTCTGGTTCTGCTGGAGGTTTCTTCCTGTTAAAAGGGAGTTTTTCCTCTCCATTGTCGCCAAACGCTTGCTCATTGTGGAAATGTTGGGTTTCTCTATGTAAAGTGCCTTGAGATAAATGTTTTTATGATCTGATGCTATATAAATAAAACTGAATTGAATTGAATTGAATTGAACAACTGAATTGAACAACTGAATTTGGTACTGTCTCTGATTGTGTATGATCTCCTTGATTGTACCATGTGGTTTTTCTCTGTGTCCTCTGTTTTCTCCCACAGTACCAGACACATGCAGATTAGATTAAGTTGAAACTGAAAATTTCCTGTGAATGTATCACTGTGGCTGTACATCATCTCAACCCAGTTCAAACCACCAAATACAAAAAACACAAACACAAAAACACTCAAAACCAGTACTATGTTGCAGGAGATGCATAATCTCCTTGGCGGTGCCATGTGGGTTTCCTCCAGGTGCCCCAGTTTCTGCCACAATACCACACACATGCGAGTTAGGTTAAAACTGCAGTAGGTAAGTGTACGAAGTTCTGTGACTTGCTGTACATTCACACTGAAAGCGACTAAAGCGAAGAAGTAGCCGAATACACTGAAAAAGCTTCGCTGTGCTCAATTCGCTCATGTCATGACATTCAAATGTTCATTTTAGCTCTTCAATTAAAGGAGCCGCACTCGTCTGGCACCTTCGGTTGTTGCAGATTAGTCATCACTGAACCAGGTCATAGCTCGCTACCATAAAGTTAACTGGATTTTAACTTCTTCATTTCGCTGTAGTCGCTGCAGTTGCTGAAGACGCTTCGTTCCGAATTTGCTTTTTTTGCCAAATTTACATCAGAACAGCTTTTTCAACAGATCGTTTACAGTCATTCTGTGTAATTGTTGAACAATGTCAGTCTGACAGTTACAGCTGCTGGCTACCATTGTTATTAGTGTTAACCTTGTGGGGTAAGTTACAACTGTTCTGTCCTGTAATTATGTTTTTCCTTGAAAAACATAATTGGAAAAGCTGGAAAAGCCAGTGGAAAATGAAGAGCGATGGCCTTGACTGGAAGGCAATCCTCAATCCACAACTGCAGAACTATGTACCTGTTTAGACAGTGAACAACAGTGTTTGCCTGGAGCTGAACCACAGTAGGCCTCCTCTCCAGAAGATATTTTGAGATATTTTGACTTGGCAGCAAATTTACAGGTGGCGCTAAGGCTGACAATGACTCCTCATAGTGTTTGTGATCCAGCATGGTAACCAGAGCCATGAATTTGGGAAATGGCCTATCATTTTCATTCTATTTTAAATGTGTTGAAATGTACATTTCTTGCCATACAAATTTTCAAACAAGAACCTTAGCACGTGATCTGACCAAACACAAGGCTTTAACAATAGGACTCAGTCAAGTGTGAACAGCTACAGAAGGGCTGCCTTAACAAAACATGACAGTGATAGACATATCGTCTTAACTGACATTTTACAGTGCTGCAGCGGCTCCCTATTTACAAATCCCTGTTCCCTTAAACTCCTGTCATGTCACTCACAGCGTCAGGTGAGACATCTCTGATTCTGTTGTAAATGACAGCAGATGATACGCCCAAAGAACAGTTTAAAATAAAATTAACCAAATGGGGAACATGATGTCAATTTACATACTTTCTCATGAATCCACTTAGCACGCAGTGCATGCCAGTGCTTGTACATGTACTTGTTTGTATGTCTGAACAAATGGTGACGTGTGTGATGTGACTTGCATTGTATGTGTGTGTACATGCTGTGCGTATATTACAGAAATAACAGAGGGCACAGTATAAAAATCCTGATTGTTTCTCAGGGATTATCCTGCACAATGCAGGGCTTTATCAGAGGGCCTGGGCTGCTGTAACAAGACACGCTCACCCTGGGTTCGCCCAGCCAAATACTGAGACTTATGCCAGCAACGAATCACAGGGGGGAATGAAATGAAGAGAGCAAACAAAAGAACAAAAGGAAGGGAGGTTGGAGGGGGGTGGGTTGGCAAAGTGGAGTAAAGAGAGTAGAGAGAGGGAGGAAGAGATGACAGGGAAAGAAAAGTGGACAGAGAGTGAGAGAGAGAGAAAGTGGGAGGGAAGACTGTGTAAGTGGGAGAGTGAAATATACAGAGAAAGGCAGAAGTTAAACAAGTTTAACTGGAGGCCATTCTCAAAACAGAGAGGTTTGTTTTCTGACAGAGATCCCTCTCAGGAGATTGAGCTGGAAAACAGATTAATAAAGTCTGTTGAAGTTACTCTGTGATATTGCGCAACTTGTGTCTCAGCAGCATCTGAACAAAAGCTGCTGTGCATCACACCGGGCTATGCTTTGACATGACACATCTATACATTACAATGGAAATGACGTGGCCTCTCTAAGGCGTATAATATTCAAACATGCTGATAGGCGCTCAGGCAGAGGTCGGTCAGTCAGCAAACATCTTTCACGTGTTTCATGTTTGGCTCCGTGGAGGAGAGGTGTTTTTGATTGGGTTGTTTTATTTGCTTCCTTTTATAAGACTTTCTCAGCAGGATCAGGTTGCTGTGCCCAAACTAACCACGCTCTTTAAAGGAGAGCTGTGGTTTTTGAAGCGAGGGGGAGAGTTGGCTGGTTGTGGAAGGGTGTTTGATATGTGTGTAGGAGGTGTAGATGGGGTGGGGGTGTACACTGTATTGTGTGAGGCCCTCTCATTTTGCATATTCATAAATTCCCATGACACCTCCACTCCTGGCATTGATGAAGAATATTCTTTCAGACTTGCTAATTTACTTTTATTAGCAGTTCATTTTTGTGGTATGCAATTGCCATAATCTAGAAGCATAGTGTGATTGAATGTTAATGTATTACAGAACACACTCAACACATTACTGCTGTGTATGTGTGTGTGTGAGTTGGGTGAAACCCAGATGAATGTGATTACTGCCTACAGTGTGTTATGTACGCAAGTAAAAATATCAGTGTATGCTGGTGTTAGTGTGCTTCCTGTGCTGGCGGTGTATAGATATCCCTCCGTGATATCCAACCTGTGCCAGTGGGGGTTTCAAGCTTCATGCTAGATGGAATAAAATATCTGTAACAGTCCCAGCACGATTTTCTGTTCCCTCAACTCATCTCTTTCTTGGTCTTGTGCTCACAATGATGGATTATCCTTATTACCATTTACTTGAAAGCAGACATAGTGACTCAGTGACTTTTCTTAGTCATGGATCAATCACTGCTAAAGTTTGGGTCCGGGGAAAATGGCATGTATAAGGCTGTGTTGTTGCTCTCTGTATTCAAAATGTAACTGTGAAATGTGTTTAATCTATAGAAAATGTCAAAAATACTTATTATTGGGGTGTGAACACAATACTGTTTTCTTAACACAAGTACTCATGGCTTGTACAGTGTGTTGTTTTGGTTGCGATCATCTTTCTGCCGGGTGTATTTCGAAACTGTTGTTGAACTACCCAATGTCAATGTCGAGCAGAGCACTGAGCAGCCAGCACTATTGTTTCAGAGCTACTCAGGATTCTCCGGGCGTTGCTTTGCCCCAGTGTTGACTCCACCACTCACATGCCCTGAATAGTGCACCCAGATTATGTTTTAAACTCCAGTTTATGGTAGTGAGAGGGGGATTCATTTACCCGTCCCTCTTTTGTTCTTAAAAGAATTTTCCAGGGCCAAAACTGTCTACCTCTCAGACTTCCAAACTTGAATTAATCCTCAAGTACAAACCCTCACAGAAAATGAAGGATGGGGTGGGGTGGGGTAGGGTTGAGATGGGAAAAAGAGCTGTTTATCTCTCATCGTTGTACTTATGAACTGAGCAAGAAGGGAACAGCTGAGACAGATGCGGAGAGGACTCACAAGAAGAATTGTAATTATTTACCCTAGAAGTCCTGTTTGGACTGTCTGGAATTTAGTCATTTATCCACTACACACAACAACTACAGAACTACACACACACACATTGTGTTTGTGGGAGTGTCGGCCGTGGGACATGTATGTTCCTCACTTTGTGTGTGTTTTCAGCCTGTCCTGCGTCATCGCTGTTCTCCTCTGTTTATGCAGGGGCTCTGTGGATATAGAGAAGGATGGTCAGATATCTGAGCCTCCCCTGTTACTTTTTTTTCTTTATTTATTAAGCCTCTAGCAAAGGAATAATGAAGAGTTCAAGAGTGATGCAATGTTAAGCAGTTTAGACACACCATATTGGCTAATAAGCACATCTGCTTGCCTTGTCTGTCTTGATCGATTCCCACATTAAATCAAATGTAATAATTGTGTGAAACTCGAGAACATTGAAACGCATTTTTGTTTGATATTGCCGATAGACTTTGGTGTGTAAGAGAGACAGAGCAGGGCAAAGGAGAGCTAGAGAGGGGTGGAGAGATGGAAGATGGGAAGTAGTCAGAGTTGTGGAGATAGAGAGAGGCCCATATTGAGTGACACAGAGTATGGTCTGTTTTTTCTCGGTGGACCAGAGAAGATGCAGTGTAAATGAAGCGTGCTGCACCATGGCGGCTTCTGCTTTATCTTTGCACTGTATGAGTGAGCGTGTGTTTCATAGGAAAATGACAGAGGCCTCTTTGAGCACTAAGGGGCCTCTGTTCTTCCTCTGTCCTCTCATGTTTAGAATAAGTTGGGAAGACTGCCACAGTCTGTCCATGAGCTATCTCTAAAGATAACAGGAGGCTAAACACCACACAAATGTGACCATGCATGAATACGGATTCAACAGCATGTGTAGGAAAAAACATCCTGTCGCAATACTGAACACAGTGAAGCGCAGGATGTGTTTACCTAACACATCTGTATGGTGCCTATTTTTAATAGCTTGGGGGAAACATTTGATATGACTAATTTCATTTTTCTGTTTTACTTTCATTTATATATTGAGAATTAAATTAAACCCAGTGATGATGTTGGATTTCTTCAGAGAAGCCAGGTCAGTGCGTGTCATTGACCCATAGGACAAGGGCCTCCCCTTGTGTTCGCTGGGCAAAATTACAAGCATTGAGCTTTTTCTTAGGAACACATGTGCACCAGCATTCGTGCACGAATAGTTCAGGAGCTTCAGGTAACATTCACACTATAAATTAGACTCAGGAAAATGTGATCTGGACAGTTTAAGACTGGAGAAACATCAAGAATCTCAGTTTCTGCTAAGATACACAGATGGGAGGGTCTGAATATGGCATGAATCCATGGACCCAACCTGCTGTGTGTTAACATTCCAGGCTGCTGTAGTATTGTAATGGTGTGCTGATGTTTTCTTTGCTCATATACAGGCCTCCTATTACCAATCAGTCATCTTTAGAATGCCACAGCCTGTCTGTGTCTTGTTGCTGTAATGTGCCGTATCACAAAGCAAAGGTCATCTTAGAGTGATTCACTAGATCTGACTATGACAGAATAACTGATGTGGACATGGAGCAGAATCTCAAAGGAATGTTTCCAACATTAATACCACAACAAACCGGGGCTGTTTTGAGCACACGGGAGACCCTACCCATTAATATTTAAGTTTGCCAAGAAAGTGCCACATTAGTGTTCCAATGCACGCATTTATAGTACGTGAAGTATGTCCACCAACAATACATTAGGGTTAAATTCTTAAGGAATGATGAAATAACTTACATCCCAGGTGTGGTGAATGTGGGTGCAATGAGGGATTGAGAAGTACAATGTGACATTCTACATTAGTCAAAGTCCCGCTTGCTGTTTTTTCAGGGAGAAATTAAAATATGTGTTTATATTTACATTAATATGATAAATCACAATAGGAAATTCAAATGGACAGACTTGCTGGATGACTCAGGTATAACTATAAATACCAAGGGAATTGAATAAAAAGTATGAAAGTTTTCATACTTTGATTTATTAATATGTTATGCAGGACACTGTGTTTGTATAGGTGTAAGTGTGAGCACAATAAATGAAAGGAAGTGGATAATTACACATTTGGATTCCTATACAATATATGTTGATTTAAAAGAAATGAAAAAAACTGTCTTAAAATCACATTATTATAGTTAAGTCTAGGTATAAAATATACTTACAACCACTAATGCAATAACATTCCAGGCTGCTCCTCCTCTTCCTCCTCCCCTTCGTTTCTTTCCTGTCTACTACTTCCTCATTATTGGGGCTTTTTCACAGATGTGAAAAGATAGTGTATTTTCTTCAACTGATTTGACCATTTTTCTACAGAATGGATCCTCTAAAATATATAGTGGCTATCATAATAATTCCGTGCTGTTTCTGCACAGTTGGTAAGAGATTTACTACACTCATTTTATATTTGTCTTCTGTCTTTCTTTTCATTAGTTGTAGTTGTTGATTTCCGGTTTTTGAAGTTTAATGCGTCGTTTGTACATTCTCGTTTGTTTCTCATTTTCAAAATACCTGTTAATAACTCACTGCATAATTACATTGCCTCACAGAATACTCACAGAGGAATGTTTCCTGCCAAGATATCAAAACTTCAAACGGCTTTAACTTCACATATGATTGCCCCAACGCTAGTGAGATCTATGGGTTTCACAATCAGGTATTTTCACTTATAAAGGTCATAAACTTGATATACAAAGTAATGTTGGTAAAGGCTTTGTTGGAGATTTAGAGCGTACATTAAGAGAATAGAAAGAGAAAAGTGAAAGTATCTGTAATGGCCGTTTAAACTAAATCAAACGACTACTGTTGGACTCTGGGCAGGTACTGTACTTAGGCAAAAGTAAACTGAATGCTCGGTTATTGAGGTTTTGATTGTTTATTTAGTCCAGTTTCAGCAAACAAACAAATCTATTGCCTCTTCTGCTCCGGTAAAAAAAGAGAAAAAACTACCCTGGTGTTCTCGAGTCTAACTAACTTGCTATTTGTGGAGGCCCACTAGTGCCCACAAAAATCTGACTATAATGTAAAAAAATAATCTATAACAAACAAACAACTCTTTTAACTACTGAAATTACTACTAAGGACCAAAACTAATAAATAGCTTCAACTGTGTCTTTTCTTCCCATCCAATAGATTCTGATTACCATGGCTATAAATGGCACAGTTCATAATTTGACTTTTACATTTGGACAAGTTTTATACATGGACAATGACTTAATCATTACAAGGCAATGCAAAGCAACTCCAAATACAATGCATCCAGCCACATGTGAGTTTCTTTCTACATACTTATGTAAATTAATTCCATAAATCTCAGATTGATTGTGGTAAATGTGAAACACTGATGATATAAACTTTGCTTTTGTTTTCAAGGGTGACAATGTAAAGGAGAAACGGATTACATTTAACATTATGGGTAAGTTTAATAACTGGTTCATTATTAACCTTCATCTTACACCACTGATCATATATGTACATATTGTGTACATGTATCTCACTCTCTACACAGAGAACAACAAACAGACTGACAGACCTGGCAACATCATTGATTGGAAGTTTATACTGTGTAAGTATTTGAGTGCTTCACAATGTTATGGTAAAGTAATGGAAAATAATAATTTTTGATAAACTGTTTGCATTTTATTTGTCCTTGTCCATTTCCAGCTGTGATTGCAATTGTGATCATTGTGATCATTGTGATCATTGGGATCGTGCTTTGTGTTAGATGCAGAATCTGGGAGTATTTCAGACAGAAAATGAAGTGAGTTCTATTTATATCTATTCTAACGATAACTGTGATTACATAATTTACTAACACAGCATCTTGAAAGCACACAGAAATGTTGTATCAGGAAACAGCCATTGTGTTTTTTTTTTTTTGTTTGTTTTTTTACATACTTTCTCCTGTTGTTCTCTCAGAAAGGGGATTTCCTAGGCAGAGAGACACGAGATAGACCTCATATTTCATTATATCTTAACTGGACCTTTTCATTTGAATAAATGTAATCACACGTCGGTCATTAAGTGACAATTATTGAAATCATCATCTATATTAAGAAGTAAACCTCTGACTTTTTACAATAGGAAAAATTGGTCTTTAGATTTTCTAAATGTAAAATGTGATATTATATTTAAGACCCAATGAAAACCAAGTCAAGGAAGACACAGCCGGTGATTCTAGGATTCAACAAACTAATTTCAGGTAAACTAACATTCAGAAGCCATTTTTAGCAAATACCTCTGAAGCTGAACACATCCAGTACTGAATTTGTATATCTTTTGTCTTCTTTTTTTGTCTGTAGCATGGAAGCTTCTGTCCACGGAGATGGTGGAAATGGTCTTGATCAAGAAATTACAGTGGATGTTCACAAGTCAGGCCAACACCTGAACAATAATAGTAGATTATTTGTCAAAACCATAAAGAACTAAAATAAGTCTGTACTGTAATGTTCTAAAAGTTGCTTTTGTTTCCATAGTGTTGGTTCTACAATTAATGGCAAGACTGCTCAAACCCAAAGTGAAAACAACAACTTCAACATTGAGGGAACAACTAGAAAGTGAGAATGAGAATCTATTTTTTCTTTTGTTTGTAGCATATTTTGTTTCAGTGATTTACTTGAAGGTTCCCTTCAACAGGTTTTGAATGAGATTTAGAGTCATTCCTAACTAGCAAACTATTTGTTTTGCAGCGGAAACATAACAGCCTGTGATGTTAACAGCCTCTCTGGTTGTCAAGATGAGGACAGGTATGCTTTTAGTATTGATTGGAATGTCTTTGTCTTTATTATCAAATTTTATTTTATTTTTTAAATTTTATTTTAAAAAATGTAACAATTTTAAAAATGTTTTCTTAAGGAGCTTGAGGGATGATCCTGGAGGAGTGAACAGAGGAAACTACATTGGGAAGTAAGTATGTGGTCACTGTAGATTAAATTATTATTATTATACACTGCATCTTATTAATTATTAAGTTCTTACATTTTTGCATAAAACATGGCAATTTTAAGAATTGTTAGAGCATCTGAATGAAGTTCTGAGTAGTTGTTCAGTTTTAAACAGCAGATCTTCAGGATTTATCATAATAGAAGTATAATATAAGTGTAAACACCACACAAATTGTTATCCTGGTAACTACAGCCAATGACTATTGAGCACTGATGGATCAAATCAAATGTAATTTTTCAGCCAAACTAACGACAGTGAATGCATCGTTAGTGATGGTGGTCCTAAAGACTATGAGAAAGACGAAGGAGAAAAGCTGCTGCTGTTGAATACAAGGTGAGATCGGTTCTTGCTCTTTATCACTGCACTCGTAACAGTTCCTAAAGACAAATATCTATCACTTTTATAGATATTTGTTTCCTCATACCTTGTTTCATATGGCTTGTTAATGCTGTTTGGACAGCTGTCAAGAGAAACTTTATGAACTGCCTTCCCCAACTAAATTCTAAACTCTGAAGGGCCAGTCTGAACTTCAGAACTTGTCTGACTTGAGCTACGAAACAGAGCACAACCCAGGCTTTGCCGGTAGTGTGCAGAGGTTCACGTCTCTATTCCTTTGGTGTTTCTGTCTCTAGAGCTGAGGGCTCTGACGTGACAGGTGAAGCCGTAGCTGCGGTGAACGAGTACGGTCCAGACCAGGCCAGCGGGTGCTCTGACGCACCAGTAAGTGGGAGGTTTCTATACATGCTTTATTATTTTTTTGTGTTGTTTTTGTTTGATTTAGCACCTTTTTTGTTTTTCTGCAGGAAACTGGCGTGGAGTCAAAAACACCCAAGATGAGGAACAATGGTATATATTAACAACATGAACAATAACAATAATAATATTGATAATATTGATAATAATAATAATAATAATACTTTTGTATTCTCACAGTTAAGGCATTGGATACATTTACTGGCAATTCCTTTGCGATCAAGTCAAGCGCTTTGTTTTTATCCCACAATGTATTTCTGTCTTGATGAATATGCAAGACAGAATATATATATATATATATATATATATATATATATATATATAAAAAAGCCTGGTGAGCAGGATTACATGTGATTACAGCAGCAAAACAAACGGTTGACAATCCTGATGGAAAATGATGTTGTTTGTGTTTTACCGTCAACCTATTCATTCATCTCTGATCAGTCAGGGGTGAGACAGATTAAATAACATATTAAATTGGGCCATTAGATTTTGATGAAAATTAGTTAGGCCTATTACATTTTGTAATCATTACATCTGATAGCGATTACAGGGCCTGGCTTTAACTGTAGTATATCTTGATCAGCGAAATTGAAAAACACAGATCTCATTATTGTTATTATTATTAATAATAACGATAGTGGGAGATTTGTTTCTGAGAATATTTAAACTTGGCTTGACGAAAGGAAGGGTGGACCATAAATATGTCAGTAAATGTACTGTGAGAAATACATAACGAGATATAATGAGTATTATTAAAAAATCATAACTAAATATTATTATGCAATAAACTATATATTCTATATATTATATAAAACTATAAAACTATAAAACATAGAGTATTATATTACCATAAAACAAATATCTTAATAATACACACACACACACACATATAGTAGAGTACAGAACAGAATGGGTTTTTTTTTTTGTGTTAATCAGATTTAAACTTTAATTAATCTGATCAGATTGAAGTTATCACTGTATAATCTAGCAACAAGTTTATTTTACTGTCTCACAATACCCTGTTTTCTAACTAAAATGCTTTTCTGTATTAGTCACAGTGCTTATATTTCCTTTTGCATATTTGAATTATTGTGATTCTGTACTCTCGTTTTATTGTTAATGGACTCGGTTTCCTTGGTTGCTTTTATTTTTAGTTTGATTTGTTCAGAATTATACCACATGGGGGCAGTAAATAGCCATGGACAGTACAACACTGAAGTGTATAGACAACTTGATCACTTCTGTTGACTATTATTGATACTTATTCCAGCTTTCCAACTTTAATACCTAATTGTAATTGTACTTGAATAACTTGTTAAATCCTGTAACATCACAAATATAAATCTTGTTGATTTCATGTATTTCTATGATCAAACATGAAATAAAACTGCTTAGTTTAAATAAATGTCATTAATTCTATAACCCACTTATTGTACTGTTGATTGACTGCTGTGAGGTTTTTCTATGCAAACAGTGTGTGTTTCTACTGCTCTCCACCAATGAAAGAACATTAAGTAGATTACTAAAGACTTGGTAATTTTAGTGGTACGTATGGTATGTTACAGTACTTAAAGATTTGTTGCCCCTGTGGTTTGATGTATGGTTGTAATTACAGTAACACACAAACACACGGGGGTTCGGGATGAATTTAATACATCTCTTTTCTCTATCTCTTGGGATCTGCTGAGAGTTGCTGTGAGTCTTGATTTGTCAATGTCTGGTTCTATTTTAAGCTACCCCAAATGTGCTATGACCTTGAAAAAGACCCTCTTTTTTACTCCTCAAATGGTCAGAGTGCCAGGAAATGAGTGTGTCAGGGGTTAGGGGCTCTTGTTGCTTATGTTTGGTACGTCAGCGTGTGAAAGTGTTACCGTTGCGCCAATGAAAAGAGGGTGATTGAATGGTCAAGGCCTCATAGCTTCCTCTCTCAGGGAGTTTCACTGAAGGGACACGAGCAAAACGGGGGCTGGGCATATGGGCGGATGGGTAGGGGGTGGGTCGTCACATCATCAAACATGCATAACATACAATATGACAAGAAAAAAAACGCGTTAAAAGGATGAGGCAAAGTTACAGGAAGGCTGCAATTATGGATGAATACTCCATGCTCCGATGCACATAATAATTAGATATTGGCTAATTAGTTACCAATCACACTCCATTGTGAACAGGATTATGAGCTGTCAAGGAAACAAAACTCAGTGGGAGCTGACTAGCGATCTCACCACATCAGGGATAAGAGGACTTAAGGGAAACCATGGGCTGCAATAACACAGACACTTTGGTGTTTTATCCCTAACAGATCTTAAGCTGATCACATTGTTTATGTGTTTATGCTTCCTCTGGAGTGTACTAAAGGTCGCTTACTGCGGTGTGCTGTTGTGGCTTAACAGACAGCTACAAGCAAACAGCGCTTCATTCAGAAGTCCGTGAGCTGTACTCACAGTGCAGTTATTAAAAGATTACATCAGGGATCACACCACACCGTATGATTAATTAACCTTGACTGATGCTTTGTAAAGCTGGATCCAGCTGAGCAAGTATGCCCACAGGTCTGCATGTACATACACATACATATGAGATGGTTGAGAGAATCACTGTAGCTGGTCTCACCAAACACAGACTCAGGGTTACTGTACTGAAACAAAGCCTCACTTTTTTCCAGATTAGAATGAGACTAGTCTTCTCATCCTCCCTGGTATGTACAGCTCCTATTAGTCCCTGTCCAAACACTAAGAGGTTTGGGGCTCTGCGTTTTGTCTCCTAAACTGACAGCATGGTTTTTTTTTTTTTTGCTGCATCCCTTTGATCAGTTTGTGTAGCATGCTTTGGACACAAGCCAGTGTTTGACAGAATCATCTTCCCAAGCACCAGGTGAAATCTGCATATGCATACAGTGTGTGGTTCAAAGGGGAGCTGACTCAGGCAGGGTCTGGGTTGCTTGGCTTCAGTCCCCTGTTTCCCCTGGTACACAGATGAGCAACACAATGCTGTCATAACCTGCAGGAAAATACGTGAATAAAACATAACCACTGTATTAGTGCTTAAAGATGTCTTTCATTTCTAGTTTAAAATCACAAAGTATATTGAAGCTTATGGCATACCAAAAATATTCATCCTTCCTGTGTGGTGTTAGGGTTTCATCACACTGACGCAAACACATATGTAATTATGTTGTACATCAGCACACAAACCACACATACACATACGATGAATAAGTCTTTTAAAGATGCTCTCACAGAAATCCCGAAGCATGAACTTTTTATATTTTCAATAGTTTTTTATTAATATGTGCTGATACAAGGTCGCTATGACCTGCGATGACGCAAACACTCACAGAAAATCATCCCCTTTGGCCCAGACAGCTGTCAAAGCAATGACCATATGAAAAAAAAATAAAACCAAAAAAAATAAACACCATTGCTCAAAGAAAATAGAAACAGAATCAAGGAGTATTATTAACCTCAGTTTACAGATGTCTCAGCGGTACATGATAAATGATCCATTTCATAGAAAAGTCACAGAAAGCTCTGTAAATGGTGCTATATGTAGAACCCCACATGGCACAATGTCAGTTCTCATTGTTCCTACCGAAGCCTACATCTTGCTATGTAAAACCACTAGCACCCAATAATATAATCCCATAAATGAGAGCATTTCAGGGATTCTCAATACTGACCAGGTTCTGCTGTAGTGAGCACTTATTTGATGCTCAATTTATCCCATTCACTCTTGCTACAGCCAACTATTCTACCTCTGATCACAGACAACCTTAAAGGGCTGGGTTTTTCTGGCAGCCCTCTTCGGATGATCGTGGGATGGAGATCACTATAGCTGTGAACAAGCACATGCAGGCACAGATCAGCTCTTCCTCACTCTTTGAAACAGTGCACTCAGTGGAGATAAAGGAAAAAACAGTAAAATATCATGCCTATGGACTCAGTTTCCTCCTGTTGTATATGGACAGATGTTAAAGGTAAAAAGCAGATCCATGTCTTTCTCTGCTTCAGTGTATAAAACTACCTAAACTGACTGAACATGTGTATTGTACATATGTCTGCTGTGTGTCAAAGGATATGTTTGTTTTGGTTTTGGACCCTGGGGTTCCTATGTAGAATGGGCCTCGTGTTTTTAGCATTTGGAGAAGACCATCCTACCCAGAAGCCCCTCTTTAGTTGGTCCCACCCTGTGCATCAAAGATTGCCACTGGCCTGAATTGCTGACACAGCTCTCCATTCAAATTCAAGACAAAAGAGAAACAGCACAATCCTCATCAGTGGGTTTATGCCATACTCCTACATATGCTTAAAACTAGTCTATAAGTACTGTATATTAGTCATGTGGACACGTAACAAGAGATGAATAATAAAATAGTACTACTTTATCATTGTTTACATTTGCTTTTTAAAAATCTCTATAGGAAAATCCTGTCGCATTTGTTAGCACTCCAAAAATCTTGATTTAATCAGCTGACGCGGCAGTGGATTCATATTCACATTTTTTTAAAGGAAGCATCCATTTGACCAAACAATCACAAAATCTTTCTTCCTCTACAGACATATCCATTTTATTCTAAGAACAAATTCGAGAGTCAACATACCAGGTTGATCAATTTTAACCACAGCGATAACCCTGGGACCTCAAACCACCAACAGAAAGCTTTCTGAAACAAAGCAGCACATCCATCTCCGTATCTCTAAATCCAACCCTACACAGCCTCACTGCAGCCCCCCACTTCTTACCAACCACCTTCCCTCTCTCCCTGCCTAAGGCTATGAATTTCTGACATCTGTGACATCTCTGCTGATGTTGTCCCCACTCTGTCCCCTCTTGGGCCAGTCTTTGCAGACATAATGACCTGCTCTGCTCCTTTGCTGCTGTAGAACCACCTCCCCCCTCTCCTCCTTTCAACTGTCTTCCTGATGTGATATAGGCCACACAAATCGCTGGAAATGATAAAAAAAATAAAACATAATAAAAAAAGGTCCATGTGTGAATGGGTCAACTGCAAGTGAATGGACTGTAGTCCTGCTGGGACCTCTGCTGTCTAATGATAGACTGAACAATGCCACAGCTCACTTTCCACTGACACTACGCTACAGGGGTGAGACAGGACTAAGTCAAAGGTTGGGCATTCTACCTGTTAAACTACTTCCCACCTATCTACCAGCAAGGAATGCTGGTGGAATTATATTAAATATTTGCAGAAAGAGACAGAAAAAAGAGCAGGAGAGAGAGAGGGCAAGTTCATTGCAGTAAATTAGTACCCATGGTGTTATTATTGTAATCAGAGGTTTGGAGGGCTTTGAATGGTGGAGAAACTCCCGTGATGTGAGCCTCCTTCCGACAGCGTGGGCCCCAGACCTTCTACTGTATAATCACTATCATTTACCACAGTACAGCACTCCTCTGTTTATTGAGATATTAATCTGGGGTAAACAAAGCTTTTGACAAAACAAATTAACACTCTCAAAGAAGTGCTGCACTAATGGAGTCCATTGAGATTGATATTAAAATGTGGATGAGATTGGGGGGAGCTAGGGTAGTGGGGAGCTGGAAAAGAAAAAAGAAAAGCAAGCCCAAGGTGACGCACATTCCTCCTCTCATGGGGAGTGTCTGTCTAAACAGTGTTTCTCCCCGGGGGCAGGTCCCAGCTGAGCACTAGAGATCAGCATCAGCACATTATGTCAATTGCAGTGAGGGAGGGATGGAGTTAATGATGATGGTGATGAGAATGATGAGGATAAAGATGATGATGATGGCCGTCTTGTGTTTCCCATTAACACTTCCACCCTGGAGTGAATTGTTTTATCTTCAGTCCTGCTTGTTAAAATACATTCATTTGTCCTCGGTTGACCAGTGAGTGCTGCCGCCTCAGTATGGTGCCCAACAACTGAGTCATAAGATCCGTGCTTTACATTGTCCAGCACTGCAGCAGAGCAGAATACATGTGCCTACTGTTTTTTTTATTTGTAAACTCCAAAAGCTCCTAGGGTCAGCTGCAAATCCAAGTCATATACCATTGAACCCGTATTGCACATGCTTCCCTTATGGCTCAAGTGAGGGCCTTCTTTCTGAGCTAGATCACACTCCGTGGCCCATACAATGTTAAACAAATGATTTGAATAACAAGAATAAATGGCGACAAATCCTTATAATCCTTCTCCCCTTATCTGTCTTTAACCCTCTCTCTCTCTTTCAGCCCCAGGAGCAACAGCTGAAAGCTGTCCTTTGGGTTGTCTTAGAAGTGGGTCAGTTAGGCCACAGCCAAATGTCACACTGCAGTGGATGCATTTATTTTCTGCTCACGTTCCGTTCGAACACTGCTGTCTTTCATTTGGCGCTTTCATTTGGATATGAGGGAGATCATCAAAAATAACAAAAATGCCATCATTAAATCAATATGAATAAATATTAAAGAAATACATAAAACTGATAAATAAACCATAACAAATAACTTTAAATAAAGCGCAGAAGAAGGCAAACTCCATTTTGTAAAGGTCAGACACATTTCAGCTGAATGAAAGAAGCTTCATGAGCGGCTCTCACTTGACAGCTAATTTTTCAAATGCATCGCTTGCATAAGGTGGCATATTGGAAACATGTTCCTGCTGATCGGTCAACCCTTCGTGTCATTTTCATGGTATATGAGTATCTTGTGTCTCCCGAGGCAGTCTGATTTCAGCTGCCCTCCTTGTACCTGAACGCCACAATAAGAGCAACTTCCATTTGAGGCGGTGAAGTAACGGCAGCTCTCAGAGATGAGCACCCCCCCACCCCCACCCCAGCACCCCCCAATATCACCCCATCTCCTACACAAACCCCTTTATCTGATGTGCATTCATGTCACGTCACAAAAAATAGCCTTTCAAATGTGTCTGCACATACAAAAGTCTGGTGCATGGCACACCCACACACACCCACACACACACCCCACATACACATACACACACTCCATTCAGACACGTTCATACTTACACGCAAACACATGCACACAGGAAATTAATGAATTGTCACATTAGGCTCTGGAGTAATGCTGAAACTATCTTTAAGAAACAGCAAAATGCAATATTCTCTGATAGCAAAACAAATGTCTTTATCGTACATGCTGAAACCCATTTTTGTTAAAAGTATGTAATCTGGTTATATCTTCCAAACAATAAAAGAACGAACCAAATCACCTTATTGATGCTGTCGCCACCTACAATGCTTCGTCGTGCCTGTGAGGCACAGTATGACAACATCTATCTTCGCTCGCCCCAACACCTCCCGCCCCCCGTTGTCCTTTGGCAATTCCACCCTGGGAATGTCAAAGGTCAAATATTAACAACATGTAATGGATTATATTACATAAAAACTGTGCCGGGATTTTTTTTAATTCCATTTTTCATTTGTATAAATAAAAATCTACTACACATTTTAATCTCTCTCTCTCTGCCTTTCTCTCTCCATCAGATCATTAAGGAATTTCACTGAATGGCACAGTGCTGGGGCACAGAAGAGTGAGAGATCAAGCAACAGGGGAGAGAGATAGAGTGTATCATTCAGGTCACAAACTCCAAAACATTTTTATTTTTTTCTTCCAGCTGTTTGTTGCAGTACAAGAAGTCATTTTTCATAGTATTTGTTACTTTTTGTTGCTTTTGATCATCCGGTGTCTATTTACATAGCAGGAATAAAGTAGATTCATGTGTGGTTCCTATGTACACGGTTTATACCAATTGGTTGAACAGTGCGTTTGCGACATTTACAGTCTTGGTTGTCACAGCCACACACAGGAAACTAGTCCACTTCAACTGGCTAGGCTCTAACAGCAAAGTACAGGGGGAGGGAGGGGGTGACACCAGTCTGCTCCCGCAGCCCCCAGAGGATTCAGACCCAAAGTCAACAAATTGAATACTCTCTTCAAAACAATAGCAAGGCAGTCATTTAACTTTTCAAATGCCTAAAGCAAACAACCAGAGAGAACAGTGGAGAGGACTGGCCAGTCTGATGGGTGCAGGTTCTCCTGCTCAGGAAGGGTGATGCAACGCCTCCTCAGTCTCCGTATCTGCCTCTACTCCACTTCAGTACATCGTCGTCGATTCATCGCAAGAGAAAATGAAGGCAACTACACTGAATCAGCTCCCACTGCCTGCTTGAAACAAAAGCTCTTGCTCCCTTTTACTTAGACGGAGTACTGTTTTCACTTTTGATGTTCAGTAACAAGCACTTCTGGATGAGTGAGTGTTTATATGTGTGCGCGTGTGTGTTTGCCTTGTGAATGTTCTAGTTTCTGTTCTGGCTCAATAAAAGATATTTTTGGCAACAATGAAGAGCTTTCTGTGAGACATTTTTTTAGGTTATAATAGTGTACTATATTCCCTGTCTCCACAGCTAACTAATCCTATCAAATAATGACTCAAAAAAGACCTATGGATGGTTACAAAGGGAAATGAGATAAAATATAAAATGATATTCCCATCTCCGGAGGCAGGTCTGAAGAGAAATTACATAAAAAACTTTAACAAAGTTTTAAAGTTTTGAAATATCTGAAGGTAAAGGGGGTGGATCCGTACATTCAGAGTGCTGAACTTGGCCTTAGGGTACCAAAGAAACTGGGGAGGACTGGGACTGGAGTGAGCTGATGAATGCTCTGTGGAAAAACACCCATCACTCATCTCCATAAGACAGAAGAGGGTTAAAGATGAAGGTTGCTTTTGCAGAGTCAGCCACGACTTCCCCTGAAGGTCACTCTGTTTGCTCATCTGTTAGTTAAATAAATGTCAAGAGAAAGAAAGGCAACCAAACAAGCAGAAAGTGGAGCGATGCGAGAACGAGGCGGGCTAGGAGGCGGATCTGCCATCACATTAGTCCCCAACTTCCTCCTTCAGGCTCCAGTCACAGGCTGGTGACCAGCTGCATCTGTCCATCGCCCTCATTGTGAGCAGGTTCCTGAGCCGGGTGTCCCTCCCCACTCGGTCTCCGGGGTGGGGCTTGGTAGAAGGTCTGCATGGGGGCCCCACGAGAACCCAAGGCAGGCCTCCCGGAGCTGTAGTACAGCTCCTCAGGGGGCTGGGCTGAACGGGGAACCACCTCCAGGGGCTCAGGACTGCTGTCAGGGTAGGGTGAGTCTCGCAGGTTGGTGATGCTGGTATACAGGGAATCACGGGCAGGGGAATCTGGCGCTCTGCTTCCTCCCTGTTCCCCAGCACTCTGGCCACTGTGACCGCTGTGGCCCAGACTCTCGGTGAGGTCGGCAGTGTAACTCTCCGACTCCTCTGGATCGCTCTGGTAGAGGACGGACTGGGCACGCTGCAACAGCAGGGGCTCCTCCAGAGCTTTATAAAGTAGCTCCACATCCTGCGGGGTGCGCTGCCGCCCCTCTCTCATAAAGTCCTCATCTTCATCCATGCTTATAGACGGCTCTGGTCCGGCTCCGGCTGTCCCCCGACCAACACCGCCGTGAGGCCGTCCCCTGGCCAGGCTGCCACACCCTCTGTCTCCTACCTCACCTCCACCTCCTCCACTTCCTCCTCCTCTCAAATTGTTGTGCACAAGCTCTGAGATGATCATTTTCTCAAAGGCTGCTGCGTCAGAGAGGTTTCGTCGGATGCCTCCTCCTCCCAAGGTCTCTGAGCTGCGAGGATTAAAGCAGGGCGGAGGACTCTCTCCGCCCCCACCGCTTAGGAAGTCACAGCTGCCTCCACCTCCACCTCCTGGGCCACTGCGCAAGGAGTAGCTGTTGTTGAAGTTACCATTTAAGGGCAGGGTTTCCATCGCACAGGGGTCACGAGCCTTAGATAATGTGCTCTCTGGACCCAAACACAAACAGAAGAGACAGACAGACGACAGAGGTTATTGGAATTGTTATACAGACAGATTCAAATGTCAGTCTGAGAAAAAAGAATATCAAATAATAAAATGTAACTGGAGACTTGAGGTGAATTGCACTTACTTGGGTCACGAAAGGTTCCTGTACAGCACAGAAAGACATGCAGAGTGAATAAAATGAAAGACACTCGTCAGGAAGTGTTCTTTAATGATGGAACATTAAGTTGATGTATTAGTTTTTAAGACATTTCAAAAGGGAACCATTAACAGAATAAAAAATATCCTCAACCATTCAACGCCCTTCTGTTCTCTCTGTCTCTCTCTTTCCCATTCAATCTCCCAACATCTTATCACGCACACAAACAGTCACATTAACTTTGATTTGATGCAGACTTAGTCCTATTTATGGTGTTTGACACCATATTACTGCATCAGAAAATGTTTACTGACTCTGCCTAAGATACCTAGATAAATAAATAATTGGTGCAATGTTCATGTACAGTAGCAGTAATGTTTATTTTAAAATTTTCTTTCAACACACCAAAGATGTTGCACAAAGCAAAAGCCACAGCTGCTCCAAAGTGAGAAGCTCAGCCCGTTCATCTTAAAAATTTAATGTGTCGTGTGACTTTAATCAACGCTCTTCTTCGTTGGTGGTGTGGGTAATTAGACATTCTAATGAAGTGCTCTCCCCACTTCCTCTCCCACTCTCTTCTAAAAATGTCTTGGCTACCAGGCCCGTGGCCATCAGGCTTGACGTATTGTGCGGAGAGGATTTAAAATATTTAACAGAAACGCTGCCTTAAATTTCAGTCCTCAGACACCAGGCCCGATACTCTGGCGTGTGCACACTCAGCCAGTGAGCAGCCACACACAGTCAGTAGTTTTCCCTCACCAAGAGAATATTTGTACTGTAGTGAAGCAATTACGAGAACATGTCTAATTCAGCAGTTATAGGCATCCAAAGAGTGCAGTGGGAATGCAGCAATGAGATAAAACAGCTATCAGGCTGTTTAAAGAGTCCCAGTCTGAGATAAAAGCAAGCACACACACACACAAACACACACAAACAGGCACTTACAGCGAGCGCAGACACCTGAGCAACCTACATCCAGATGGACTCTCCCTGGCCACCGGGCTGTCTGATCCCTTTCTGTAGCCGTCATGATTTAAGTCGACTACTTTTTCTGCTCAGGAACAAGAAAACTGTCCTCAAGATTTCTGGCAGTCACAGCTGCAACAAAACTTCTAATCAATTTGTGGCTGTTCTCATGAAGATTCAAGATCTAACCAGATGGCTGGTTAGGCTGTAGGCACTGTTTGGCACTGTTCTGCTCAGCCTTGTGAATCCGTCTGACAGCTACATAGTCTAAAAAAACAGTGCGCAAACACACTCACACACATACACACATATACACATGTGCCGGCTCTCAAACACAGCAGTGGTGTGTGTATACCATGTCAAACTACTGACAGAGAAAGAGAGAGGACTGCAAGCTGAGTGCATACTGTACAGACACACACATACTGATAGCAAGCAGAAAGCAGACTGTGTATGAAGAGCTAACCGGTAGAGTTGAAGACACCAGGTGAGGGCGGGGTGAAGCTCTCAGCCAGCAGAGTGTTGTAAGGAGAGGTACCAGTCCGAGTCTGTAACACTGGGTTTGTCAAAAGGTGGTTGCCCATGGTTGCTGCAAAACACAAACATTAAAAGAAATGAATATAATCATCTTTGCCTCAAGTGCATGCAAAGCAACACAAGCAGAAATGCTGCACACAATGGGTGTAATATTCTGAAAGTCACATTTCCAGACTCGGTCATAACATCTGGAATCATAAAAATATTTACTGTTTATTCAGATGGGGTTATTTTTGTTATGCCAGTGCTTTATGGAGTAATGCATTTCACAGTGTTCTCCTCAATGTTTATGCCTGCTGATTGTAACCTTTGAGTAAAAATACAATTGCAGGGGAACGGTACTGTTTGGAGCTTTGCCATATATTTTTTTTCCCTTTGGCTCCTGACAATGTAGTCAGATGGGGGAGAACAGTAGGCTAATGTATGCCATTATGTAGTCTAGGGGTGCAGCCATTGAAACACAGTTAATTTCACAGTGAAATGTGAATGCCACTACAAGACAAATATAATTCAAAGAAATGGCACACTGAAAATGTTGTATAATGCCCATGTATGGCTCGAGCCTGAGGCAACTCGAACAGAAATGCCATGAAATTAAAAATAGGACAGCATGACGGAGAGTAGTCCAAGGCAAAGTGCAACCTTCAGGTCTCACGCCTACCGTTCATCACACAACAGGGAAGCGGGGAATTCTAAAAAATAAAATATGCGCTCACATTCAGTTATTTATTTGTCATTTTCCTCCTCCTCTTACACTTTGCCTGTCCATCTTTCTGGCATGCCACACAAACCCTTCTCCCTCCTTTCTCTGGCATGCTCTGCTATGTCTTGACTCAACCACATTTTCTCAGATGCTCATGCCAGAATTTTTTTTTTCAAACACCATCAAATTAGTTGGGATTAGCTGTCTGTGTGTATCTCACAGGAATATCCTGTAGAAAATTAAAGGAACTAGCTTTAAGTGGGGAGAAAATGTAGGGCAAAGGAAAACCGTGGAGTGAGTGTATGTGTGTGTGTGTGTGTGTACTGCACGCCTTGTCTTCTGGACACACTGCTATTGTCAGGAAGAAATTGCAGTTCTTGAGGAAGTGAAGTGGAGAAATCAAAGAGATCCAAGATGCCAGCGATAACGACGCAGTGCCTTCCCTCCAGATTCGGCCTCTTTAATTACTCTTCATGATAGCCGCTCCCTATGTCTGTTTCCCCTCTTCTCTCCCTCCTGTGCTCCCCTTCCGTCTTCTACTTTCTGCCAACTAACAAACTTTTGCACAGAAAATAAAGGCTTCACAGCACAGTTGTTTGTGTTTGACAGCGCAACATGGAATGATCTACATTGTGTGTCTCCTCCAGGCCTAGTGATTGCTCTATCGTGACGAAAAAGCCCCCAGAAGCCGACCCACTCGCCCACCCGCCCGCCCTCACATGCAAACACACACACCTCATCCATCCATCCTCACTCGTAGCACCCCTCTTCCTCACCCCCTGCCTTGCTCCTGTCACTCTCCTCAATTAGAATAATTACCGCCTGTTCGCTCACACGCTAATCAGTTCATTAAAAACAAAATGGATGAAATTAGCATAGAGAGTGACGCCTGATTTAGCAACTGCCTCTGTGTCATCATCAACACCCCCTCGCCAAATCAGGAACCCGAGCCAACCTTGATTGTCTCAGTGTCAGTGATATCTGCAGTGGTGACACCACCGGTTCAGGAGGCAGGAGACATCCACTGACTGCACACACGTTTTAGGTCTCAAATAATTGCTAGTGCCTTATTCATGCGCTGTGCGGCGTTCAGAGAGGGCTGCATGCGTCACTGCAGTCTGGCAAAGAAGATACGGAGTATGTTTGGATGTGATCGATCCCATGCAACTACAAAAGGCTGAGAGGATAGAGTTCAAACCGGGGCTGCCAGTGTCGGGTTGACTCACTGTGCACTTGTATTACGGTATTTCTGCTATAATGTCACAGTACCTGAAATTCGGTAATATATGACCTTATGTGTAACTTGTGTCGGAAAAAATTAAATTGTAAATAAGAAAAACATATTTTCATGCCTACATTTAAAGGCTAGAAAATATCTAAAATATCTAGTAAATATATACTGAAAATATCTCTAATGTGTTTTTTTTTTTTTTTTTTTGGGTGAAAACTCACATACGTGCAACATATACATAATGCAGGAGACCATAAAATAATATACTGTGATACTGAGTATCCATCTACATTGTGTTTCAATTGTGTTTAATTGAAAAAATAAAAATTGCAAGTGAAAATAAAATTTTAAAACAGGAAAGCAAAAAAGATGAGAAATGTTTCATTGCAAATGGTTGTGAAGTCACGAGTCAAAGTCAGCCTCACAAGTCAAATTAGCATTATTGACTTAAAATTCTAAATATATTTAAAACTGCATAATTGCGGTCACAGGAGTTCATTGCGTTGGTTCAGGTTGGCATATGAACTCACTAACACCACCTACACACCCACACACACATATCACATAACAGAGAGGTTGAGCTCCACATATTTCCTTCTTCTTCTTCTGCTGCTGCAAAGCTTTTTTACTGACCAGTGGCTGCCACTGCTCCGCAAACTGAAACTCACCACCCACCAACCAGCCTTCAACCATATGTTATACTGTTTAAACTACTGATGCTACTAACTGCTATTTGCTAGACCATTGGCTGCAAAGTAATCTGAATCATCATTTAACCTTATAAACCAGGCATATGAGCATATATTTCACCATCCTGTATACTGTCACATACTCACATTTAACACAGAATAATAATTCTTTGCGTGGCTCAGTCCACTCAATTCCCATGACTTTTTTTCTTACTCATTTGTAGAAATGTGCAGAAGTATATGAAATATATGCATTTGTATTTATGTGAATTTGAGCATAACTTAATGGAAGGGAAGCAGAGCAGTAATAGAGGAAGTTCCTTACCGCGGTTGAGTGTCGGGGTGTTGTTGATATCTCCTGCCATGAAAGAAGATTCTGTCTGCTTCCGAACCGTGTCGTTCCACATTCTGCGGATCCGACTCTGGAACAGGGAGCAGAACGCAGTGAGTGGCAGCAAACAGACAACAAGTTAAATATAGAAACACGGCGGGTACACTTTGTAACTCAGTGGGGCTGCTGTAATCAAAACTGTGGGGCTCGCACTAATCCGCAAAGAACAATAGGCAAACATGCCAGATAAAGAGGTGTCGGGTAAAGGGGCACACAGTTATGCATCGTTATCATGAGGGGTGCTAATAAACTTGAGATACATTATGATTGCAGCAGCTGATGCAATTGTTATTTGGAAGCATTTTATTACATTGTGGGAAAGCTTGTTTGTTGCTCAGGAGGCCCGTCATTTTCTGTGTGTGTGCTTGTGCGCCATTATACATATGCCAGCATGTACGGTATTTCTGGATGTCTTGTATGGTGCTTGTGTCTATATATAGCACATGGACTTCAAAAGGATGTATTTATTAATGAGTCATCTACTCCGGGAAGCAAAGGGACTGTCAGTCATAGATGGGAAGATGAAGGTAGAAGAGGTAAGTATGCTAATCAGGTGAGATTTTCAACAGAATCATCTAATGAACACACCATCTATCATGATATGACATATTCTAATACTGCTTTGTCTCAGAACAAAATGTACCGCAACACTGGTGTTTCTCTCCAAAGGTAGCTATGAGCTGGAAAGTAAATTCAGTAAATTTGAGAGCTTGCAAAGTAATATGTGACGCGCTGGTATTGATCAGCAATCAAACCCCCGCAGGTACACTCATTTTGTACTTCAGAATCTTACATAACAGACCTTTTAAACAAGGGAGAAAATAAATTGGCATAGTGAGGAAATCTCCTTTGTCTTTAGAGCTATTCATTTTGTTTTGACACCATTTTTGACAGTGTTCTTAAAAAAAGAGTCAAATAGAAACATGAGAATCATTTCATTCAAGAAAATTGATTTTTCGTTTCATTCCTCTGAAATAAGCTGATTTCCACTGGAAATAAGTAAAACCGTCTTGCAGCACAAGCAGATTTACTTTTCATTTGTTCTAAGAAAAACACAATTTTCAAACTCAACAGTGGTCTGATTGATGTGTAAAGATGAACAAACAGGTGCGGCTGCATTGTGCGTGGCATAATTTTTTTTTTTTTTTTGTGTGGGTCTGTCCTGTCTGCACCTGTCTGTGGGCCGCTGCGTGGCGAGCTTGGCTGCCGCTGTAGTAACGGTTGTTGGCACGCAGACCTGAATTCTTCAGGGAACCGTGGGAGCTGGTGGTGGAGGTACGGCTGCAGCAATAGGAGTGACGCAGACACTTACTGTACTCCTTATGGACCTGTAAAGAAAAAAAAATCAACACATTCACAACAGCGCAGTGGCGAGGTTTTGTAAAAATCCGAACCCAACGTGGAGCTTTTATCACACGGCTACAGCTATATGCACTTGAAGGAGCAAAAATTATCACTTTGAGATTGTTTTTAAATGTAAAATACGATGTAAAATGTAAAATCACAAATAAAATGTTTTATTATTATTATCAATTCATATTCCAAACAAATAAGGGCAGCATATTACCAGAAAGGAAATACACCATTTGTTGACAATCTTAGTTCATTTTTGAATCTTTTAAACTAAAACACTCACATTATTACCCATTCAAGGAATAAATCCGAACGTAAATGCTGATCTACAAATTATTATTTTATAATTTTCCAAAAACTAGTCTTGAATCGTTACCTTCTTCTGCAGGGCACAGTGGAAGATAAAGATGAACATGCCCTGGAAGGCATTAAAAGTAGTGAAGAGGTAGGCCATGATTACTGTGTTCTCGTTGATAAAGAGGAGGCCAAATGCCCATGTCAGCCCCAGCAGGAAAAGCAGAGCAATGGCTCCCAGAGCCCAGGACCTGTTGGAAGTGGATGAAGAAAGTTTTACAAAATAATGAGTTGATGCATAGTGTGAGTGAGCAATTTGTTTTTCTACAGAAAAATATATCAACAGTAGTTTCAGGGATTATTACATTATGACACTCATTGAATATTTTGAACTCACTTAATGTTATCCAGACGGCTGGAGTCAGGTTTGAGTGCTGAAGAGTTGCGAATCATCTTGTGTAATGTGATCATGAGGAAAATGAGGTTGAGCTAAGGACAGAAAGAAAATCAAGGAAAAGGGATAAATATAAATGTGTTGTGAACTTTTTAGTCTGCTGGAAATACGTTGGGTTTTTCTCTGTGATATCAAAATAGAGGGGAATAATACTGTCTGACAGTAAAGCTAATACCATAATAACAAATGAAACAGGTCCAATGAAGCTCCAGATGAAGTAGTTATCCACTCGCAGCCAGCATCTGGAGTGACACAGAAGAAGAGAGAAAGAGAGAGAGAGTGAGTTATATGCAGCCAAGCTTACGAACCAACACACATACACTCAAGAAACGTGTGTGCCTACGCACACACAGACATGGCGTGCACACACTATTTCCCTGTCTCAGCGGATTATCTTATGAAGGCTAATCATCAGGCTTTGGCTAAGAGTGTTCAGAAAAGCCAGCCCGCAGGGAGGTGCCAGAGCCGTTTACACAGTACTGCATATTACATTTCCAGCTGGGGGAATAGCATAATCCTACTTCTCAATCTGCAGGTGTAAAAGGCCTGTCTTCACACGTACGCTTTTTTGGTCCCATAGCTCCTGTAGTCTATGGCCGCGGAGATGCCCACCACCAGCGCGGGGAAGCAGTAGCCGCACAGATAGTAGTACTTTTTGCGGGAGTACTCGCTCTCAAAAACCTCCACCAGCATGAGATAGAGTTGCACACCCTCCAGACACATCCAGGAGAAGGCAGCCAAGAAGAAGAAATGCAGAAGGCCAGCAAAGATGGGACAGGCAATCTTAAGATGAAGAAAGAGAAACAGTTAAAGAATATAACAGAGTGAAAAATAGTGGACAGGACAGAATAAAAAAACTCAAAATCTGGTAGTACTGGACATTCACAGAGGAAAAATGAAAAGCTACCCCCTGGATGATGTGCATATTACTGAGTGGTGGTAATTCATTACCCAGTGCAGTAAATGTTTTATAGAGTCATGTAATGACACACTGCCTCAATTTCACTTTCACAGTCACCTTTCAATAAAAAAAGTTGTCACTTCTGTAATGCTGTAACTCTCTCTGTCATTTTCCAGTTGGAATATACAAAAACTAACCTGATCTTGTGAATCACTTTCAAAAAGGGAACAGGTGGAGTCTTAAAAGAGAGGATGTAATGCTGTGTTTTTTTTAACAGAGCAGTAAAAACTGAGTAATATATTTCCTTTTGTAAGAAATCAAGCAAATCCCTATTTGTCAGGGAGAACTTAACATCTTCGGAGGGTATCAAGCGGACACACAGCTACAGACTCACATGGTATTCTGTCTTGTCGATGCCGATGAGGAAGAGCAGCTCAGCGATGAAGAGGTTGATGCAGAGGTTTTTGTGGATGGTGTTACGGTCGGTCTGAAGGCCTCGCAGGAAGCAAAACGTGGAAATGCAGATGGCTAAACACACTAGGGAGATGACAATCCCCACCCAGGTGATAACGAACAGGATCAGCTCGTGCATCCGTCCCTGGTACTGAGGTCCAGATTGAGTCGGGTAAAGAAAAGTGGTAGGTATGAGAATGTGGAGTGGGATTGGGGGATGGGAGGGGGCAGAGAAATACAGCAGTCAGAAAAATAGCGAGGGCAAAGTAGAGGACAAAGTGTTAAAGGGATAGAGAACAGAGATAGATGGGACAACATTTGAAACAAGAAACAATAGGGGGTAGAGAGACAGAGGAGGGGGGAGGGGGAGAGAGAGAGAGAGCAAAATTGCTTTATTTAATATTTGTAAATATATGCAAAGAGCTAAAGTGTAGAGACAAGAGACAAGACGTCCCGAAAAAATACATGACATTCAAATTCATGTGAATGTCAGCTAGAAGTAGCAGGACATGAATTTGTAAGCATGTGCCTCCTCGAATGTCGGAGTGAAGGGAGGAAAAAAGAGAAAATTCAAAACAAAGAGCTTGTCAGCCTTGAGAGGGTACATTAATGTGCATGTGTGTGCGGGTGTGTGACTGAGAGTGAGCGAGCACTAATACTCGCTCGAATGAACGTCTGCATAAATTTACCCGCCTTCCGTTTTAACCGTGCGTCTGCCACGCCCTTGTTTACTCACATCGGGTTCGTGGTGAGCCATGAGCACAGCAAAGTTGGTGAGGTGGCTGCAGGAGCAGGTGGTGTGTGTGTTGTTGGTGTCCAGCAGCCTGCAGCCCTGCGACGACCACTGCCCCGTCATGGAGCGCTCCGAGTAGTTCCAGAAAGAGCAATTTGGAGTGTAATAATTCTCCAACTGCGGAAAAAGAACAACAATAAGAGGGATGATGGGAAATGTCCATGTGAGTAAATGTGTTACAATGTAAATCAAATTGTGATGAGGACTGAATTAAGTCACCTGTAGGTGTCTGAGCGTGAAGACCACAGGCTCAGTGAGAAACACCCGGCTGGACTCTTTGTTGATGGAGGCAGCGATCACATGGGAGTTGACTGCCAGACGCTTTTTATCATGACTTGTCCCGTCCAAGTCCATCTTCACCGTGGCATTCTCAGTAGACAGAAAGGATCCCAAGTTTTTATAGAGGATGAACACCACCTTGACTTGTCCTGTACATAAAGGAAGAGAAATGCAGAAAGATAAAGAAAAGAAAGAGAGCGTAAAGGCACAAATGAAAAGAAAAAAAAAAGCAGTTTGGAAATGAAAAGGGAGAGATAGACAGAATGACAGGAGGGGGGGCAAATGCAGAAATAGGGGCATAATATGGTAATGGAAGCGACTGACAGAGATAGAGAGTGGGGAGTGACAGGGTGAGCGAAAGGGAGACAGAGAGAGAGAGTTAGTGAAGGTTAGAATGATGGTAAGGACCGTTTCATTTTGACTGGTGGAAGAGAGCGAGATTTAATGTGGAGGGCAATGGAACATTCATCCCTCAAGCATTCACAGATCTCTTATTATTCCATATGAATATTTCATGTGCGTTTGTTTCAATCATTCTAATCTCGTTCCCACTGCAGAGCCGAGCGGAGACAGAAAACAGAAAAGGGTAGGGGATGAGGGGCCATGAAGGGAGGAGGAAGAGGGGAGCGGTGAAGTGGGGGATGATGACGGGGTGTGGGGGGCTGGGGGGGTAGAAACAAGAGAGATGAGAGAGGGGGATAAGATGGCGGAGAGACGAAGCAAGGGAATGGAATGGGAAAGAGAGGGAGTGCTGAGATTGCTCTGTCAGACTGGGGCTGATTGTAATCTACACGCCTCCCAAGCTATTCTATTAAGGCTGCTGTTAAGAAACCATCAAGAAAAGAAATTGTCTCAGCGCTTCTGTTAATCTGATTAGCCTTTTATTATGAACCAATAACTTAGTCAACTGCATGCAGATTGTTTTAAGCTTGCATGAAAATGCAAATGGAAACATAAGAGCACCGGCTGCATTGGGCAATACAATTTTTCAGCTTTGAGGACGGGGAGGGGTAAAGGGTTGCTGACCGTTGCGACTGTACTGTTTGATGGTAGAGGCTGAAAGCTGGATGGTGCTGTCACTGCCGTAATTCTGTGGAAAGGACAAGTCCTGCAGGTCCATCTCTGTGTTAAGGACATGAACCTCAAGATCTGATGGTGAAAACACAAAGAGGAGGACGATTCAGAACACATCCAGGATAAATTTTAAGTCACAGCCTGACAGTACACTTCCAAAAACACTGGTTCAAACTGTGGTTCATTCACAGGTCTAACATAATTAAAAACATTAATACTGTCTTCTTACCAATACTGGGCGCTCTGTCAGAGAATCGATTCCCGTACATGTTGTTAGCCAGCAGGAAAGCTCCTTTTTCCAGGACGTCCAGTAGCATGGTGGCGGTGTGAGCCTGCTCCGTGCTGTTCATGTCCTGCCATGACTCCAGAGCCTCGGGGCGCAGTAAGTTGTCTACTGTTTGCACCACCGCCTGTCACGTACAGGAGATGTAGCATTCATTACTGTCACTGAAAACACTCTGCAACAAAGTGCGCAAAATCCTGAGTAGTTAGCAAGGAACAAGTGGTAACCTCTACTGGGAACAAAAGATAAATAATAGACAGCTTATTTGATGTGAATATTTAAGTAAATGCAAATGCTCTCAATAATTAATTTTTAATACATATAGCTGTAAATTAAGTCTTAGCTACAATTTAGCATGATGCACAACTGAGAACCTAAATAGTATGTTTCTAATAAGTATTGATTAGTTATTGGATTTGTGCCACTTAGTGCCACTCAGGATTGTGCACTAATTGGCACTAAATGAACAATTTCTTAAAATCATTAGTGTGATGAGTAGATATTCATTCATTTATTCATTCACAGATATGTAGCAACTAATCGTCAGCCGCTGGTTCATTAACACAGTTTCTGTCAGTCTGTTCTTGATTCTCAGGAAGTGTTATTTGCTAATAAGTAACAACAAATCAGTTGCTGATATGTTTATTAATTGTTCCTTGCTAATTATTCACTTTGTGTACCATAGAAAAAAGTGTAAGCACCTTAGTTGAGTACTTCAAAGTCCAAAGTCACCACTACTCCACTATAATTTCCTAGAAACTCACCACTCCCCTGCACAACATTTATTACTGTGCTATGTCAGACATATTACCATTCTATTTCACACTTACAATTCATTTAATGGCAATTTTGATGGTTGTATCAGCTATCCAATTTATTGGAGTAGCCTGCTTGATGAATCATGTAATTCTCTTGCTCGGGCCTCTCAAAATGAAGGATTGACTGCTGTATGGAATAAAGAGCATTGCTGTTAACAAAATGAATTTAGCATCAGAACTCCACCGACACAGAGGAGAAAGACAGATGGTCTTTCAGGTTTATCCTCTGACCGGCGCAGTTATTCTGAGCCGACTTGCAACCAATGACCAAAAAAAAAAGATGGTCACTGTTACATGCTACACACAGCAGCCTTTACTTCCTCCAACAGAGATGAAGGATGTGGTGTTATATTACAGTATGTTGCAGACAGGTCAAGACACACAAAAGCCTGTGTGCTGCAGAGCACCACATTTCATCATTACAGAGAAGCATACACAAGGACTTTTCATGATATTAGATTACTGCTTTCTCAGAACCAGAGATATTGCACAAATATTGAAAAAGCACAGAGGGGTGTAGTAACACAAACTGTTGCCTTTCATACTATCATCAAATTACATTTTCTAAGACCCACAGATATTATACCTTGTTTCTGTGCAACACAATGAGGCCACTGCCAATATTATACACTTAGGCTATATCGCACTGCAACAAAGCAAAGATTATGTCACACAGAGACGAATTCCACATTAGCTGAACCCACATTTCAAAGATGTGTACAACATGAGCAATAGAAAAACTACAAATCAGCTTTCACTGCTCCATGACATATTATACCAGCATTTAAATACTGTACATGCTGTCTACCAGGAGTTATACCAAAACTTACTCACGCTGCTCTTCAGCACAAACCAGAAACGCCATAAGTGATGATTCCAAAGGCAATATAAATCATAATACAGAGCACTGAGCCAAAGGAATATCATCTACAACCCTAGTCTACTCAAGGATTTATCTTCCCTCAGTTATTCTAAGTCACAGAGCAGTCCTACTCCACGGGCATATAAAGAAGGCAGATAAAAGAGAGAAAGCTACCTGGATGTAGGCCCGACAGGTCCGTTCTCGCCTCTGGAGCTGGAAGGGAGAAAACAAAGCCTGGAATTAAATAACTAAACACACAAAAACTGCAAATTAAAAACTCACTGGTCCTTGCGTGTGCATTAAGGGGATAAATTGACATTAACCTCATCTTTCTTTTCAAACACTAAAATTAAATATAGCATGGACGAATGCGCGCGTGTGTGTATTTGCGTGTATGTTTACAATTTTTTTTCTACCTTATTGTAGTTTCGTGCAGCTGACTCCTTGTTTCCAGGCCTCAGGGCCTGAAGCTGGGCATCTAGTATGTCCAGCAGTTGCTCAATCAGTCGCACGGATGAGCTGACGTCTCCAGCTTGGATCCGACCCCGTGTGTGGTTCACCAGTTCTCCAGCTATGTTGGCAGCATTCTCACCGCTCTTTATCTACTCATGAGAACACAAACACAAAGGATGATGAAACAGATCCGCTTTGATAAGCTGAATCACATTCAAAGCCGCTGGCAAACTCAAACTGTTAAATGATCCTATGCAAACTAAGGGTACACAAAGGTTTTGTGTTAGTTTCAATACTAAAATCCTCTGTTTGCGTACTGTTTCTTCAGTAATCAGATTTTCCCCAGAGTCTCCGTGAAAAAGGATCTTTATCATCGGCTTTTCTTGTATCACTGTAAACAAAAACGGACCTCGCAGAACAAATTCTGAAGTTTTTATTCTCCCTTGTGCTGCTTCACTTACAAGTCACACCCCTAGCAACCACTTTGCAATTGCAATTGATTTTTGCCAAAAGGAGACAGTATAATGGATTCTTCCAATCACGTTACTTTTCAACATGATGCAACTTGCCCTTCCAGGCCCATGTACATGCTTAAAAAACTGCTCAAGGATATGGGATATGCATGGTATTCATTTTCCCATGTCTCTAATATAGCTGTGTTAACTAGTTTACTTTTAATTCACATTTATACGGACTTCTTTGAAATCTGATCACTGCCAAAATTGCGGATTGATTAGATTACTGCAGTGTTTATTGTAACACAATTTAGTCATTTCAGTGGTAGTCAGCTAAGTTAAAAATAATTGTGCGTCATCTGGAGACCATGATGTTTAGATATTGCACAGGTAAAATACATTATGAGGCTCAGATGGAGGAACAGAAGTGGCACAGTACTTTGCAATCCGTTAAGCCATAATCCTGATTCTGAAAAATAATTTAACCTAGATGTAATTAAAATATATTAGTGAAAAAGAGAGAGTTAATTAAGTATTAAGAGCAGATGCTTTGTAATGAAGGGCCAGTTGAAATGAGTCTGTATTTTAATCAGGCCAGCCTTGGAGATATGTTAATGTGTGTGGAGGTGGACAGGGAAGATGGTCAGGGCAGTGGGGCAGAGGAAGGGGACAGACCGATGGCCAATGGGTATGGTCTTCAGGTCTCACCTTCTGGGCCACCTGGTTGACCCACGGGGAGGTGCAGTTACTCAGGTCAGGACCCCGCGGGTTCCACATGACCTGATCCGCCAAGCACTGGAACGAAGCGATGCCTGGAGACAAGCACAAGGAAAAGAAACAGGAGGGGGGGGGGTAACAGAGAGATAATAAGTGTTAGGTGTCTGCAATTAAAGGGAAAAGTGTGGAGGAAGAGGGGGTTGGGCGGGGGATGAACACAAAAAAAAAATGTACGATAGATTTTTTTTTCATCCAATAAAAATGGAATGAAATTAATTTTAAAAATGCAAAAGGCTACTCAAAGTGTTTTAAGATGAGCGGGAAGAAGAAGGAGGAGGAGGGAGGAGAGAGGAGGGGACTAAAAAGGCTGAGAGAAAATGGGTCAGAAGTGGAAGAGGTTAAATAATGGAGTGAAAGGCAGTAAAGGAAGAGAAATGCAGGAAGCAGAAGCAAAAAACAAGCTTCCACACCGCAAAAACGAACAGTTTGAAAGGAACATATGCACATTTAACATTTACTCTGCACACACAGACACACAAAAGACATCAGGCATGATCTTTCACCATCAAATAAAAAACACCTGAAGGGATCTGCCTCCCACCAACCTTCATTTCCAGCAAGTTTTTTCTATTTAGTTACAAGAGTTCAGAGAAGGGACACCACACGGGGATAAAACCAGAGAAGGGTCTCTCTGCTGTAGCTAACACAAATAACTGACGTCAAGTTAAAAGACAAGACAGAGAAAAGAGGAGTGGAGAGACCAGAGAGACAGTGAGAGATAGAGAGCCATAGAGGCAGAACGGAGGAGTAGAGACGAGAAAAACAATGCAGCAATACTTCACAGCTGTAGAGGGATCAGAGCAGATGTGGCATTGCATTTCACACTGCCTTTTTCTCTTCACTCTTCACTATATTCTCCTCCATCGAACACAGATTGGGTTTGAGAGCTCTGCCAAGACGAGGCAATTAAGCCAGCTGCTAATTTAATATTACTGCCATTCTCGAAGAGAGAGGACATACAAAAACACTGAAAGGCATTGGAGAGAAAGATGGAGGAAGAAGCCTTTTTTTACTGTGACGAAAGAAGTTTTTTTTTTTTTTTTTTTATATATGGCTGCATGTTTAGAGATATAGAAGCTACGATGAAGGGAGGTGATGCCTGTGTTGTCTAGCCTTTCATTTCATTATTCGCCACTTTCAATCAGCTCTGTTTCTGTGGGAGATGAGCCTTTCATTTGTGGAGGACAAGCTTTCATCTGCGAGTCCACGGGGACTTTGCCTGCTGGTGGGACCAACGCAGGGACAAGACAACAGCGGAAAAAAAACAAGTGTGAGAGCACAAACATGATGATCACTTGTGCGCGTGCACAGTGATATGCATGTATTACATACACATACACAGTGTGAGTACACATGAAACACATGGTTGTTTGTTTCACGGAGTGGAAAAAAATCACACACATTTAAAAACAGACACATGCAGCTGTATTCACCTAGAGATCCTTTGGGACACGGGCGGTCTACGGTTTCTCCTCTCTGCGTGGTGGGCCACTGGACACCACGGACCAGCTTCGCTTCACAGACGTGGGGCTCTGGGCCTTGAGGAGGCCGCGGGGGCCGGCGAGTGACAGGCACAGTGGCTGTGATCGGTCGAAGATCAGGGTGCTTGTTGATAGAGCCGATTGAGCGTGAAGTGGGGGCCAGAGGACGGGCAGTGGAGGGGCTGGCACTGGAGGTGAACGGCCTGGCTGGAAGAGTGGTGGTCACTTGGGTGGTGGTCAAAGGTCCTGAAGTAACCCCAGAGTAAAACAGAGAGAGGAGAAGTTATAGGCTATGAATGAGGCACAGTTATAAAAGGATTTAAAGATTTTTGTTAGAGAGCAGAAAAACAGCAGAAGTTGAAAAAAATATCAAGAGAGAGAAGGACATATGCGAGCGCATATAAGCTGTCTCTGAAGTTGAGTTCAAAAGTTAGTCTGACAATAATTGGGATGACAAATACTTTTTTGAGCCTCTCCGGAGAAAGGAAGAGAAGCAGGGGTGGAAAGCATCATCACAAGTGAAGTCGAAGTAAATAATTGATCAAATGTATCAGAGAAGTCACCATCACTAACAACCAAACCTAATGCAAAGATAAAAGCAACACATCACAACTACAAAATCCTAACTGATCAAACGCAGAGTCAGCGCACAACCCTGAGAGTGCTCCCGCCCGCCTGTCTCTCTCTCTCTGGGCATAATCCGAGCTTTATACAGGCCTTTATGCGGCTCAGATATACAGAACATCCAAACGTCCCTCTCATATTGATGGACTGCCAAAATGCAATGTGGTGTTCTCGTTTCATCCTCGCTCTTATCATTTCAGAATGACTTTTTCATTATCCATGACATGGAGAAGTTGATATGAAGTGCTACAGCAGTCAAACCTGAGAGGCTCCTCTTTACTGTAACTATGGCCATGGAAGGAAATACAATGATTTCGTGTCTGAGGTTTCCAAATGTCAGATAAGAAACACACACACACATTTTGCATGGGTAGTTCAAAATGTTCCCTGGTCAAACAAATAGTGTAATTTTGTATTACTGCACCGTGGAGAAATTATATGCTGCATATTACTGAAAAGAAATGCAGTCATTGCAAGTAGATCTGAAATTTTTGTATATAAATCCTTAATATTTGTATCCAAAATACACAATATGTGTGCCACAACATGCCAGAACTGTAAAGTACTCCTAATAATTCTCTACATTCTGTAGAGTCTGAGCCAAGAGCAGATGGGTTTATTGCTGTAAAACAAATTTACACTCCGACTCAACTATAAACTGGGTTTTTACCAAATCTAATGTTATCAAATCATTCTCATCCCAAGATGATCTGTCATGTATATTTTTAGAAATGAATCAATAGTACAATAACACTGTTAGATCCTATGGTTCACAACAGCTTGAGCTCAGCTGAGACAGATCCAAAACGCTGCATGACAATAGATTAAGACATAAACGTTGTGTGTATTCATGTACCGCTTTCTGTGGGAACACTGCTTACCTGTGGTGGGGTCTGGTGGTCCAAACTCCAGCGGGTAGCGCAACACATTATAGTTGTTCCAGACGTAAAGCTGGTTGTCTCGAGGGTTGTAGTCCACAGAGGAAATATACTGATAAGGATTGGGGAAAGGGATGTTGACAGGCTCTTCTCGGGCACGGTTTGTATTGTAGGCATACATCACCAGGTCACCGCCTGCTTCGCTGTCATCATCCTGGTAAACTGATCGCACTGCGTAGAGCACGCCACAAGCCATGAAGGCATTGGATGCCATCCTCTTGTCGAAGCTGGTCTCCCATGTGCCTTCAAAGCGCAGGGTGTAAGGATTTACCTGTGAAAAAGGGGAAGGTTTAATACATCAATGAAGCTTGATGAGAAGTTTTAGTTTCAGGTGATTTTAAGACAAAGTCAAATTTCTTCAAAACTACATGAACAAGACTATTAGCATTTGATTTCTTTCTCCTATAGAGTTTCCAGTATCACTATTAAAAAAGAAGAAAATAATATGCATAATGTTTCCCATCCTCCTCGTGTTTGGGCTAACAAAAGCACGAATAGTGATTCACAACAATATGTTAAGATTTATGAGCACTTGCAAAAACATCTGAAAAGTAATTAAAATATCAACTTTGGATAACTTTTTTTTTGCAGTCACGCAATGTTGCTTCTGTTCAGTATTTCCTCAAACTCCATGTTGAGGTATTACACAGACTATGTTTGCTCCACTCTGGGTGAATCAGAAAAATAATAAAACTCCCCAGAAACCAAACAATTCTCTAATGATTAAAATTATCACTTTCTTTCTCTCTCTCTCTTTTTTACTTTGTCACTCCATTACTCTGCGCTCTCATAGCTCATGCAGGGCTTGATATTTCAGATGGATAGTTTAAGTTATACAGTGTGAAAAACAATTTCCTGGTAAGGTCAAAGATAGTGATAATAAATGGGACACGTCTCTTGGAACAACACATTAATTCAAACTCTGTTTATGTGAGAACTTGCTGTCTGATTGCAGTTTTGTTTGTTAAGAATCAAAGAACAAACCCGTATGAAAATAAGGATCAAAGTAATAAGGACGCAAAGTAATGTGACTTTGGATTTCTATATTTAACTACGCATACACAACGTGGTTCTACTGCCAAACAAATGCGTTAAACAACATAAGAATGACACATTTTATTGTAAGTAATTAAATCAATGTCAGTCAAGCCAGGAAGAAGCTGGTTGTGGTGACAGCAAAACTCAAATATTTACCTATGTAGTAAAGATTTGCATTTGAATATCAAAAGATTTGAAATTATATCAACATCTTTTTTCCGATGATATTTTTCTGTTTAACATTTCATTTGTCAGTGCACTTGTGGAACCTGACTGGTAAATCATTCACATGCAACATATGACCTTTCGCTCCACTACTAAAATGAGATTTTGACATAATCCACTCCTGTATTTATAATCCACATCTCTTGCCCTGTGTGACACAGCTCTCCCACCTGGCTGACCACCAGTCGTCCGTTGTTGGCCTCAGTAGCATAGATCACCCAGAGGCCGTTCTCATCCACAGCCAGGTCAATGTCTGACTTGCCTCCCCAGCGATAGGGTGAGGTGTCATGATAATTGGCATTTGTGATAATAGCTTCGCCGCTCTTGATGCGCGTCCGTAGGTCGTATTTCACTATGTTTCGTGTGCGTTCTTTGTTGTAAAATACTGCACCGTCGTACACCACAAAGCCAGTGCCATCGACTCTGTTCGGCAACCTGTTGACAAAGAATCATATGAGTGGTGCAGAAATCCGAGAGAACAAGTCAATTTATCTACTCTGCATGACACAATCCTACAAGACGGTCTCATGGCGAGCAAGCTGACACCACAGTGGAACCATTCTGCTATCACTATCCATATCCACATCAAAAGCCAATAAATCAATACAAAAGCAGATGCTATTTGATCATCCGGGACAGTGGGAGGCGCCCTCACTTGTACGTGGTGGTGGGTCGGTTCTGTTTGAAGTCTTCCCAGGAGGCATACTCATACAGCATGTCGGTGCGATAGGGGGTCCAGGGCATGACGTACAGACGGTCCCCAGACTGCAGCGGGTCCTTACACCACGCCCCCGCTTGGTGCTCCGCCTCCTGCAGAGAGCTGGCTGCCTGCACCCGCAGCAGCGTACCCGGACACACAAAGACTGGAGCAGAAAGAAGGGGTGTTGGAGTATAGAGAGGAGAGGAGGGGAAGAGAGGAAGATACAGAAAATGAAAACAAAGCATTGTAAAAATGAAAGATATCATGGAGATGGCAGGGGAGGGAGAGAGGAAATGGAAAAAGGCCAAAGACCATGGAATACAGAGCAGGAGAGAGACATGAAGGGGACAGAGGGAAGATGTGAGCAGATAAAAAGTAAGTTAAGAATTGAAAAGGAAACAAAGAATATGAGGAGAATGGAACAGAGAGGGAGAGGGGGAAGTGAGGTGAGGTACATTATCAGATTTAAAATGAAGGAACATATAAAAGCTCATTTGTAGAACATCAGCATTGTGGTTGGAAAGTGTCTGGATATGATAAATGGGAGATTTCTGGCTGCTGCCGTGGCTTAGATGTAGTCTCTAATCTAATTTTTCTTGGCCTACTTTTTATTTGATTGTGCATTTTTTATTTCAAAGGCCTTTGCTTCTGTGCTCTGCTACTGGGTGGTAAAACAGTAATTGCTGTGCTTGTTTTATTAGGACTCAAAATTGGCTCTCAGTCAAGAGTAATGCCTCAAAAAAAAAAAAAAAAAAAAAAGCATCCTGGGGTAAAGATGTGAGGTTGGCCAGGCCTCCCAGCTCTGCCACAACTGCAACTCAGATTCATACACCCACACGCACAAAAACAGACACAGAAAACAGTTCCTATTTCAAACAGACCTAGTGCCACACACAGGAACACACACACACACACACACACACACACACATCCATACACTAACCAAGCACACACACACACACACACACACACACACACAGACAAACAGGGGATGTCTACTTCAGGCAGGTGGAGGTCATCCACTGGGGACTAGTGTAAATTGGCTGGTTGACGTGTGTGTCCCTGCCTGACAAAGAAAGCGCCCTGGGACCACTGGGTGTGCCAGGTGATCTATGAGGAAAGCTGCTGGCATCCTCCGCCACTCTGACATCACATGGGTACCAGCAACAGAGAGTGAGCAAGCAAGAGAGAGAGAGAGAGAGAGAGAGAGAGAGAGAGAGAGAGAGAGAGAGAGGGAGACACTACAGAATAAAACAGCTGAGGAGTCCCCACGTCTCCACTGCCAGCTTATTTATGTGGCTCTCTGGCTCGAGGTTGCGACAGAACCAGACACCTGCTGGTCACCTCATGATTGAACGCATCTCTGAACTAATTGGACGCTGCAGGGGCATTTGGACACAGATGACATACAGCACACATGGATGCACAGACAGACACTTGCCACGTACTGTCCCAGTACACATGAGGATACACGACATGCATGCATACATATACTGTCACACTGTGACTGTTAGAGTGATGGATCAGTCTAGGTTCAAACTGTGTTGAATATTGCATGGAGTCTGTTGCAGGAAGAGAATGATAATTGAGAGATGGAGGAGTTACTTAAGGCTTTTTTAAATCCAGTGTTTTGCTTTCTGTGGTCCTGTTGTTGATAGTGGCTGGTGATCTGTAGCGCCAGGCCACTTAGGAAGTAGCCTGCTCTTTCTGAGGGGATCCGACAGGGATTGAGACTGGCAGCCAGACAGGAATCTAATCGAGCTCAGGCATAAACAAACACTCTGAATACAGACTCTTCATAGGGAGGAGGCTTGTCATGCTCCATTGTCGAACCAAAATGCTTGCTCGAAAGTACGTACGCCTGAGGTGCCTGATTTTCAAATATGAATGTGGGTGACTGAAATATGCAAAATAATGTTCAGAGAAATGGTTAAATCCTGCACTTACAGACAGCCGAACAATGAATTTCTTGACTAACATCTTGCTCTCTCTTGTCACACCACAGTCAAATGACATCTTCATCAATCCAGACACAGCATGAGTGGATTGCAAATAAAGTTGTGCTTCAAAATGTTTCAAATAAAGGCCGTGAGGGGTGAAGTGTTATCAGAAAAAGAAAAAAAAAAAAAAAAACCAATTGAAGTAGGACACTGCCTTAAAAATACAATGCTACTGTAAATAGAGAAATAAACAGCATGCAGAAAGCAATGCAGTCGCTCTGCATGTAGGTGACCCATAAACAAAGCCAGGAACACTCTGCCTCAAGGTAGAATAAAGGACATAGAAACACAAACATGCCAGCCAGTTTTCTACATTGGGATGACCTACTAGAAAAGTAAGTATTAATAAGCACGCTATCATCCAACTCATCTACTGTCACAATACAGTGAAACAGATTGTAGTACAATTACGATTATAGTACAACAGAAAGAAAAGAAAATATGTACCACCTGTCTGAAACTATTTGCCTCATTTAGTGATTATTCCAATAAAACATTGATTTTAATTAATAAAACTTTATAGCTTTTACTGATAATGACCTATCAAGATAATGAATATTGCTCAATAAAAGCAAAACCTAACAAATATGAAGGTGTTTATTTAGATAAGTGTGAAAACTTGGAGCTTCATGACACTAAACAACTGGATCCAGTGCTTTGGAGAATAATGACTGGTCATAATAGTAAGGTAAGAGACAGAGAACGCACTACAATCTGTAACGGATCCAAAATAGTTGTTGTCTGCAATACAATTTACTCTTAACACATGGTGCTCGCCACGGTGTCCTACCAAAAATACAATGTGATTCTATTCATTATTGCACCTAACCTTGCAACCCCCTCCTAAATTGGTTGCAGTCTGTACTCTATTGGCCTCATCATCACAATAACACTGCAGCACAGCACAGACTAACAGTCTGTCATCTTCTGTGCTTTTCCTCCATGCTCCTCCGTTCCCTCCTTTCTTGTATGAACCTTGCCGACTGGTGATCAGCGAGCCTTGTTTTATTCTAATGAAATGGTCGATGGGTGGGCGCCATGTCAAAGGGGCTCATCAATGGCCTCCAGGCTATAAACATAGGCCATGTGGACACAGACACACACACAGACATTTTTGCACATTCAAAAGCCAAACAGAAATAGTTGCCACGCTTCACACCCTGCAAACCCTGCCTAGGGGGCTTCATTAACTCTGACCTGCACTCCCCTACTTTCCAGGCTGCCTTCCTGTTTACCAGCTCTTTCTGTCTCTCCTTCGCTCTACCTCTCTCTCTCTCCCTTTCTCTCTCCCTTTAACTGTGAAGGGTGATTGTAGCAGCAGGAAGCCAGAGCAGCCAAACCTGAGCAGTATCTGTAGTACAAGAGGCTATTATGATGATAGTATGAATGAGGTATTAGGCATTAGGCATTAAGAATTAGGCGTAAGTCTTGAGATTAGGCATTATCCTAGTCTGGCAACAGCAGGTTAGCTGGAGTAAGAGCCATCTGGGATTATGTGAGATAGTTAGATTAATTGATTAATTCCTGTTTGGGTGGGAACGGAAATGTTGTAGTCATGATCATCCCAGTAAAGGCACTCAGCAGCACAGACACTTCTTACCCTACAAACTAGCCAGATGGCTAATGAAACTTACCTTATCGGGGATTAAAACCCAGGCTGTAGCTATCATACTTTAGCATGCCAATTACTGCCACATATACCGGGAAATACTGCTATAATAATTGCTGATTTATCTCCATAATCCCTTTCCCAGGCACAGGTCAGCTGTTACTTGTCAATATGAGGCTGCAGTATAAAATGATGAAAGTACCTGAGTTTTCCTGAAAATGACAGTAAATATCTCCTATAAGAGTCTAGCAGCAATTTGTGATCGACTGGTAGCGCAATTAAAAGTGAGCACTGACAGCTCAAGGCTAAATTTAGACTTTTCGTTTTGTTTGTCTTCTACAATCCACAGTGTTTTCATGTTTGATGTGACAGCATCACGGTGATGGTTAATATACGACTTTGATGATCTAAACACCCCCTGCCAATGGTTGGCAGCTGTTTCTAAAGTGCTGTCCTTGTGGTGTTTGTGTTTTTTGTGGTGTTTTTCTTTTTTCTTTCTTAGCTACAGGGATCTAAGGGTTCTGCTGGCCAAAGCTTTTGCCCACTGCACAGCCATGGCCTGCTCACAGAACTGACTGCTGAGAGCATGCTGCTCTAATTGAATCCCACACCTGTTACTGGCAGGGGCACCATGCAGGCAGCAGGGGGCAGAATGGAGCATGGCATGGTACCCCCACATCCATGCTGGACAGTTAATGGGCTTTAAGGGTTATCATGTGTGGATGAGCCTCCTGATGGTATGCTGATGTGCATTCATCAGCCGGCGTGTTTGTTTGTGTGTGTGTGCGCGCGCGTGCATGTGTGTGTGCGTGCGTGTGTGAAGTTCAGAGACAGTGAGGAAGAGAGAGAAGAAAGCGTGAAGAATGCGAGCGTGTTCTGTGTGCAAACAAGAAGAGAGAGAGGAGTGGAGTAAGTTATTTCCTGTGAAATGAGAATTAAGAGTGAGTTAATCTGTTGAGTGACATATAGTGACAGAGAGAAGAAAAAAATAAGGAAGGAAAAGGGAGGGGTCCCATTGTGTTTCCTCTTCCATTTACACTACAAGGGGGTCAAGTCATGGGGAGTAAAAACACAATACACAGTACAAACAGCCGTGCACAAACATATACACACAGACATACACCCTAAGGACGCACACAGACTTTCAGACAATGCACACAAGAACACACTGTCCAGACAGTGGAAGAGGCAAGAGACAAACTGGCACCTTTATCAACGCAAACATTCACCCCAGAGAATACCCTTCACTGAGACCAAAAGCTGGCAACAGCAAAAGATACCGTTCACTGAAAGCTTAGTCTTATCTGCCTCGGAGTGAAGCTGACGCTGAGTGACAGGAAGTTGGTCAGGACATGGTTGTAGAGGCTACAGGCTGCAGATACAGTAGATGACAGAGGCTTGACTGCTGGGGTAACAACAAGCCCATGTGGCTGTAACATTAGCCTAGTCTGCCACCGCCCCGAATGTCCCTCCCTCCCTCCCTCCTACTCTGAATCAGGCCTCCCTGAGGTGCTGTCTTTCCAACAGTCCTGAAACCAGCCGCTGTGTTTTATATTCATGACCACCTGCTTCGCTCACTCACCTCTCTGTTCTTTGGCTCTAACAATACAATGACTTCTGTGTGTACAGTCAATTCGCACACTTTTCCCTATCTCTCCCTGTGCCACTGAATAGGGTGTCTGCACTGCTTCGGTCACATGACTGTGCTTGTGTGTGGTGGGTCATTCCTAATGAGGCGCGCTGCCTGACTCATCGTCTCTATAGCGACCGCTCTGCCTCTCTTCTTCGACTTGCAGCCATTCTTTGTGTTTTCCTGCAGTAGTTTCTCACTCATTCCCTCCCACTTTTCCAAATCAGAGGTAGAGAAGCGTTTGTGTTTACTTGCACCACGCCCTCCATGGACATGAACAATATTGTTACACAGTAGTCTAACACTGCTTCCTTTTCTTGCCATTTTTCCTTTGGAAGCAAACAAACTGGAGGTGAGAACAACATGGCGGTCCTGTCTGTAGTGATAAAGGAAATAACTGTAATGATGTGGGTACTGTACTCCCCTATATTGTCAGCGAAAAGGGTGAGAAAAGAGACAGAGAGAGTGATGGAAAGAAGGAGAGTCAGCTGATACTGACATAGTCTTAAAATACCCTGACAGTAGGTAGGTTGACAGAGTGCTGGACATTCATTGAACTGGATTTCGTGCATGTGACATAATCACTGTGCAAAGCACGTCTTCCCAATCCCAATCCCAATCTGTCAATCAACTGATCAATCAGTGAAGATTAAATTGACAAACATGTGCAAAACATAAGTCTGAAATGTTAATTCAGCCATAAACAGAGAAAGGAAGTGTGTTTAACAGCAGTGAAGGGCTGGATTACAGTGCATAAGGGCAGGAGTGCAGACAGAGGGAAGGGGTATTCATTTTAGTGTTAGTAGGAGGAGGAGTAGTAGTAAATAAATATAACCAGTTGGGTGAGATGGAAGCAGCAGCAGGAGGAGGAGGAGGAGGAGGAGGAGGAAGACGAGGGTTTTGTAGCTTCCTATTCCATCACAAGCAAGGAGAGTGAGCTAAAATGGCTGCTTGCGGTGGGAGAAAAATGTGAGACAATGAGCCATGTTAATGAAAAGCCATGGACACGACAACAGACAGAGGTCCATAAACCAGTTAATGGCAACCTCTATAAGAGTTAATTCCTCCAAAATATGGATCCAGTCATGGGGCCAGACAGGGAAATGGCTGAGGTTTAGACAGATGTGAGTCGGGTGGTTCAGAAAGAGTTGGGGAGGGAGGGGACCTCAGAGGGGGAGTTAAGGCTCATTGGGAAGCTGGCACTAATGGCTGCTACTCCGAGCTTGACCTCAGAAATGGGTCAGGTCTATCTATGCTCTTTAAAAAGCTAGTGATTGAGGTGCCTGGTCATGCTGATTGGTGCTCTTTAGGAGTCCTTGTGGCAGGGCACGGCTGCATCAGAGAGGCCATTACAAGTAGCTGGAGTACACCCACTTGAAGATACACCTCCTTCCCCTCCCCTCTCCTCCCCCTCCAAAACCTCACTCAACACATAACGAACCAGGAGGGGATTGACTGATGTGGATGGGTTATGGGAAGGGGGAGGGGCACAAGTTCACAGTGCATGTGCAATAAAGAAAACAGTGGAGGCAGTGGAAAAACTGTAGAAAGAGAGCAGGAGGAGGAGAAGAAGAAAAAGAGAGGAGGAGATAGAGAACGTGTAAGAGATGCTCAAAAGAGCCTGCTGCTGCTTGTGATGGCCAGATGTGATCTGAGAGATAAACCAATCAGAGAAAGGTGAGAGAAAGAGAACAAGAGAAAGGAAGGATGAGAAACACAACATAAAAAACTAAGCAGAGATCAGTAAAGGGACAGTGAGAGAAACAGAGTTAAATGGAAGTGTGATTCATTGAAAAAGGAACAGAGACAGAATAAGAGAGAGAGAGAGAGAGAGACACTGAAGCACCTGGAAATGGGATACTGTAAAAATGACCTGAGGGCAACTTTGGCCATTGACTGTGTTATCTTAAAAGAATGGTTTTTGCTTTGACATTATAGCAACAAGAAACTATGACTGTGAATCGGTCCTGAGAAAGAGTATGAAGAAAAGGAGTGTCTGAGTAATGTAAAGAGAGAGAGAGGGGAGGAAATTAGATTCTTAGATTAGGAGGGACATATTAATTGCAACTGCAAAATGAGAAATGCCATGTCATGAGAAATGTGATTGTCAGGTATGTGTGTGTGTGTTTGTATGTGGAACAACATTGTGAAGAAGAGGATGGTTTTTGAAATGGATGGAAAAAAGAATAGAGATTTGCCATCCATGAGATGATGTAAATGTATGTTGTTTGTAAATTTATGCTGAGATGTGCCAATGACGTTAATCTCTCATTTATCTCTCATAGATACTGGACTGACCTCCCATGATGCCTTTTTGTGTGTGTCAGTGCAAGTGTTTGTGTTTGTGTGTGTAGGTGTGTGTGCATGTGTGCAGGTCAGGCTGGTGTCATCAGAACCAAGGAGGAAATCTAGAAGGATTTTAGAGTTTTTGGTTATAAGTCAAAGAGAGATAGAAAGAAAAGGGCAGAGGAGGCGATTAGAGACCGAGAAAGAAAAGGGAGGGATATCAACATCAAACATGACCACTACACAAGGTGCTGGGTTAGGAGGGGATATGGGGGGAGGAAGGGAGACAAGGGAGAGGAGAAGGAGGGAGGAAGGGGCGAGCTGTGGTTGTTATGTTCATTGTGGTCTTTACCTTTTTGATCCACTTCTATTCAAGCATCGGAAAAAAGGAGAAAAAGAAGATAGAAAGATAACAGAGACAGACAGCAAGGAAGAGGAAGAGAGAGAGAGAGAGAAAGAGAGGGAAAGTAAAGAGAATGAAAGAAAAACAGGTGCAGGAAAAAAGAGAAAATTGAGATTAAATAAAATGCTGTCCTTTCTCTCTCTCTCTCTTTTAAAGCAAGTTATCTGTCTGTGTTATGGTTGGCTACTCAGAGAAAGGATGGCTCAAATGGAAAATGAGGAGGGAAAATGGCCTGACCTGGGTTTAAATCCATTTCCATTTCATTTCAGCTTTATCAATAATCCCCCCAACAACACAATCCACCCCCAACCACACACTCTCGACCCCACCTCCATCCCTCTTATAGCCGCATCCCTCCCTCTTTCCCTCCCTGTGTTCCTTGTAGCAGAGGTGCAGCTTCAGGAACCTGTTGGAGACAGAAACCGAGGAAGAACATCTTTGTGCTGTGGTCCTCTTCAGCTGTGGAAGTAGACAATGGGTGGGAAAGGTTGAGAAAGAGATGGGGGATGGTAGATGGGAAAGGTGAGGATGTCTCTATCTGCAACTTGTTCTTCTTCATAGGGGTCATTGCATGGCTCTCTCTCCAAGTACAGTCTTGGGTTGACATTAGAGTGGTCCCTTGATCTAAAGAAAGCGGTGCTTTTGGCTTTGCTCAATTTACAGAGTCAGGATGCTCCCTATAGAAGCCAGCAAAAACACTCAACCCATCGACCGTCCAATCAATGGGGAGCTGCCGGTTTGCCTGGCCGAGGCTGGCTCATCAAAGAAAAAGAGAACAAACAACAGGGGAAAGGGAGGGCTTGACAGAGTGGAACGCCTCAGAAACAAAGAGAGAAATGGAGACACTGTCGGAGGGGGAGAGGGAGAAAAAAATAAAGGATAGAGACAAAAGACAGATGAGAAAAATGTCTAAAGCCGGCTCATCACACACAAATCAGTAGTTTTGAGTGTGAGTCACACTGGGGCCTCAGCTGACACAAGCAGGTAAGGCGTGGCTCCCTCGACATCCATGACGCTGTGTGGTACCTGCTTACGTCCCTGCGTCTGGGGAGGTCTGTAAACAGCAGGAGACTTGAGGTGGCGTGATCTAGCATCTCAGCTCCGCCTTTCACATTACAGGCACTGGCACACGCCTTTTTTCTCCTCTGTGTTTGCGAAGGCGCAAGTGGCGCGCGAGCAGATCGCCATGTCTCTCGGGAACGAGATGTGTCAAAAGGCACTTGGCTGGTGCATCCCTGCTGCGTGTGTGATTGTCATGTGTGTGCTGCGGGAAGTATGATGTCCCCCGGGGAGGCCTGTGAAATTGTCACGACACCTTGTAGGGTTGCCCATAAAGAAAGAAGAAAGGTGTGAGAGGGAGTGAGATAGAGCTACAGAGACAAATGGCGAGCAAAATAAAAAGAGGAAAAGGGGAACGTTAGCAGCAGAAGCCTGATCTGTGTGGGGGATGGCCTTGCATCTTGGCAGCGCTACAGCAGAGCCAGCATCAGCATCAGCAGCCACTGATTATTTATCATCTTATGCCAAGATCAAACTGGACAAACAACCTCCGTGAAGACCTGGGGAATGGCAGCCATTTTCAGCCTAGAGGGGTAAACACGGCAAAGCTATAAAAGTGAGTCCTGTGAATCCAGGGCAGGGGGGCAAGAAAGCAGCACATCCCAGCCACCAACTGTGAGTGCGATCATTAGCTCCAAGGTTAGGGGAGGGAGAGACTGGCCAGAGAGCAACTGGGGCTTTCATCCTCACTGGAGTGACTGCAGGGGGTGCATAGGAACACCAAAATTCAGCAGAGCTTAAACACAAAGTTTCTCAGGGAGGAATCCACTGACTGTCCGCTCCATTCGAGCCTGAGGTTAAATTCATCGTGGATGGTATGCCAAATGCAATGTTATAAATGGGTTACTTTCTTTGCCTTAACAGGAAGAAAATAGTGTGTGATGACCAGTTGTGGCATGTATAGAGAGAAAGAGAGAAAGAAAACTTCTTAAGTGCTGCAGAAAGGGAGAAGGAGAAGAAGAAGAAGAAGAATAGAGGGAGTGGAAGACCTCTGTCATCTCCGTTTCTTCTGCTCTTGGTTGTCCTGAAAAATAGACACTATTCACAGACACATACAAGATTATCACATGTACCAAAAGACACACACTCGTCCACACCACAGAGACAGAAAGAGACAGAAATTCATCAAACTGTCCTCACAGTGAGCAGGAGGTTAGTTTAAGGCCACCTTGGTTGTTTGTCTGATACATTCAGCATTTCTCTTTCAGGGCCCTTTTGAGAAATAAGCCACTGCCCTCTCTCCCCTTAATCACTCTGCTCAGCGCTCTCTACAACCCTATCAATTACTCCCACACTAATGAGTACAGCTAGAAACGCACACTCTCAAATACACACATATTGTTGGAGTGCTGCAGGATAACTTAGCCTCCTCTGTCTCTTTCACAGAGCTGAGAGATAGCGTGTCCTCTCCAGCTTCTTCTGTCCTCTCTCTTCTCTGTTTTCTCTTTCTCTTTTATTTTATATTTTTTTCACGGTAGAGTCATCCCTTTCCATGGCCTGAACAAAGCCTCCCGCTTCTCATTCACCAAACATTTATGAGCCCCACATCTAATGGTACCCCTATACATATTAATAGAATTTCATTTTTTAGCTACATCAAAGTGTTTCCTCTCCTCCCCTGAAAACTTGTCGTATTACAATGTCATTATTCCTTCTACTGACAAACTCTTCCCGACAAGTCAACTATCATTTCCAGCGGCTTTGTGTCCAAAAAGCAATGTCTTGTAATGAATAGGCAGTGCTGAATACATTGTGGGGAAGAATCAATTTTATAAAGTGAAACAGTGGCAGAGTCACGAAATATGAGTGTAAAAGTAGAGAATATGGAGTTACCTAAGAAACGCTGCAGAATCTCTACTGTACAGCCTGTGTAGGTGCTTTTAAATCCAGTTCTTCTACCTGCACTGTGCATATTAACAAGATAAATCACAGCTGATGAAATAGCCGAGGCACAACACTAGGCCTAATGGTTCTAGCATGGCTAGCATGGATGGCCCCAGTGAGAGCATTAGGAATCAATAATGATGTAGCACAGCGTCCTGGAGGAGGAGGGGGGACAGGTAGAGTTCTTCGTGTACATCTGTGTTAAAACTGCGGTGTAGGGTTTCCACTGCAGTAAGTACACGCTGCAGCTGTGTGCATGGATCTGTGATGTCTTAATGGAATCCAGCAGTCTACAGCAGACTATGACAGTGTGAAATGAGAGTTCAGTCGAGCCATTTTGTCTTGCTCTGTTCCGGCTGGCAAAAACAATGCTATGTGGCGGGAAGGCCTCGCAGGGATTTTTGGCTCGATGAGATATGATTTGACTTGTTGGCGGATGTTGCATTTTGCCAAGGCAATCCCACACAGCAACACACACACATACAGACACACACATATCCTGGACCCCTGTCTGAACTCAGCCAGCAGGTGTGTGTGAGTGTGTGTGTGTGTGTGTGTGTGTCAGCTCAGCTTTGGCTGTCACCTCAGCGTTTCAGGTGACTGGTAACATGGTGCTTGTGTGACACGCGCATAACGGACCCAGTCAGACGCAAACATCACACACAACCATCAACATGGTTGTCATAACAGCTCAGCTGCTTTGACACACAACCTTTAAATATCATCTCTATTGTTCACCTTTTTGTCAAGACAACCGACAAAAAACATGCATCAGCGACAGATGATGCCAGAGTGCCCAGTGTTCCCAGCTGATGTGAACGACGGGGCATTACTACAGCGATTAGCAGCAGCAAATTCAATTAATCTTGACAAATCTCTGCTGAGGCAGAACTGAAGAGAGAGATTCACCCCCCTCTCCTGGTAATTAAATGTGGCCGAGTTGAATGGCGTGTGGTGCGGCGGTGACTAGGTTTTGGGATGAACAGTCCCAGCACTCAGTCTGAATGTGTCAGGTCATATTTAGTTTGTCAGATGAGCACAAACATGCAGAGCCGCTACAGAGTGAGTTGTGTACGAATGTGCGCATCTCCATTCCTGTGTGTGGGTGAGTGTGTGTGGAGAGTGTAACATGCTTGTGTGGCACAGAACAGGGGTAACTGGTTCTTCTTTGTCATCTCAGACGAGCGAGACTTTCACCTTCTGATTTTCTAAGCTGCGTCAAACTTCAGACACAATCAACAAAGTTTTTTACAAACACAGAGAGGAAAAATGCAAGTCAGCAGCTATTTAATCATCCCTTTGATTGCCTTGTAGAGGGAGAACAAGCTCCGTTGTGCAGTCAGGTGGAAAGGTACAACAAGGGTACAACTAAGTGACGCTACTTTGACCTTCCCTATGGACAATATAATACAGAACACTGAGCTACAGCAGAGAAGCAACAAAGTCGTGCCATTGGAAAAGGTCAATCTGACCACAGCTAACATTGACTGAAAGGCAAGTGAAGAGAGGGAAGAACATACTTGAGAAGAATACTTGTTGCCATTTGAAGGCTCTGAAGAAAAAAAAATCACACCAGAGAATAATCCCCCAAAGGCAAGAAACCTTATCTGTGACTCTGGCTGTAGCCTGACTCAACAAAGTCTCTCAAAAGGTAAACTAAGGGCACAACATCACTGAGCAGAGGAAGGGCAAAAACTGAAAGAGGTGCTTTGAATTCCCTGAGTTTCTCTGAGTCTTCACATCAGAGCTGAAAGGTTGGATATTTGAGGATTGGTCCCACCTGTAAAAGAAAAAAACAACAGAGACAGCAGAAGAGACACAATAGAATGATAAGATGTGGCAGACTAATGTACAGAGTGAATAGAGAAGAAGAATGAGAGAAATAGAGCAATGGATGAAGATTAAAGACCTTGAAGTGAGCATGGGAAGGAAGAGAAGGAAAAAGCAGAAAAGAGGAAGTAACAGAAATGAAAAGACTTGACACAGTGATTGATAATAATCAGAAGTAGAATGAGCAAGAGAAGAGATGAGAAGGAAGACATAGAGGAAGTGAGCGATAGAGGTTAGTGCCTTGGTTTGTACTCGATTCCGTGGCTTTTCACAGCATCTGCACCTGAGGAAAAAGCAGAGAGAATCACCCCATGCCCCACCCTGATAAACCCAACAGCTACCCCAAGAATAACCATGTCCCCCAGCCCCTCCCCTGACAACCCCAACACCCACATAACCCCCCACCCCCCCACCCCTTCCTGCAACCCAGTTCTGCCTCTGCACGGTGGGAAGGGAGCACCGAGTGCTCCTGCACAGTGAAGGGATCAATGCTGAGAGTAATAATACATGAGAGGGAGGAGGGGAGACTGAGCAGAGATTTTCACATGAGTGAGGATCAGCACAACGCCATAAAATCCTTGCTGTGTCTGCTCCTTCAGCTGTGCGACTGTACCCTTGTTTGTGTGTGCGCGGTTCTCAGTGGACGAAGAGTCAGAGGGAGAGAAAGAGAGCAACTGTGTGCCCCCCTGTGGCTAGTTGGCCAGTGGGAGGTATATTTGTTTGTGTGTGTGTGTGTGAGTGTGTGTGTGTGAGAGAGAGAGTGTGTGAGTATGAGTAAGTGAGTGCGTGTGTAGGTGTGTGTATATGTCACACCTCCACAGCTTTGAGCAGTGCCATGAGGAAGTCAGCCGTTACCATGGGGACATTAAAATGTGTGGCGCCCCAGGTCATGTGATCTAAAATAAGCCCTTTGCTGTTTCTGTTAACAAATAGCAAAGAGGTGAGGTGCAGCATACACACGATGCCCCCTGCTTCCCAGTCTCACTGCGTCCAAATTTTAATTTTTATTGGAAATCAGAGGGACAGCAAAGGTGTTTGGCACCAGATAAAAGCAGTGGCATGCCCCTGGGTCATCCGGTGTGTGAGTGCAGGGCAGTGTGTGTTACACTGCTGTGATTGCCAATATGGGCTGACCCCCATGTTTTGCGGTGGGTGTATGTGAAGTTCTTATCAGAGCCTATGTTCGTGGAGCACCTTCCCCCATGTGAAAATCCCTCTCAGCTACTGGTGCGTCACTCTGTCGATGAAGAAAAAAGGTTTAGCGCTCTGTGTGAGTGTGTGCATGTGTGTGTCTCTGTGCAGCGTGAGAATACAAGAGAGAAAGAAAAGAATGAGAGGAGAGGGAGAGATAGACATAGACAGAGAGAGAGAGAGAAAGAGAGAGAGAGAGAGAGAAAGAAAGAGAGAGAGACAGAAAGAGAGAGAGAGAAAGAGAGAGCAGGTGAGGATGACTGTCTGTCTTGTTTAGTTTTGCTTGTGTTGAAAGAAGCCAGAGAGAGCAAGTGTGCACGGGTGAGTGTATGGATGTCATTTGTTGTGGGCTTTTTGGGGTCGAAGAAGGGGCAAGAGGTTCAGGTGAGGGTAAAGGAAGGGATGGGAAGGGTGTTGAATGGGGTGAGGGGGGTGGGGAGGTGTGAGGGGGGTGACAGGGTCTTGGTACTCACTGTAAGGGACACACTCGTACTGGATCTCCAAGTACTTATAGGTGCCCGGGCAGGGGTCTGGGAACACATCTGACCCTGCAACCACCACACACTGAGTGCGGTTATTACACCTGTGAGAGGAGACAGAAGAGGGAAGGAAAGGGGGGAAAAGGAGAGAAAAAGGAGGAAGTAAGTGATAAAAAATAACAAGTGCCATTATAAGAAAGACAAAGACGAGTGGGTACCAGAAAAAACATCTCCAGGCTCCAAAAGACGGAGTGAACGATAGGGAAGGGAGTAATTTCACACTAGACTAGATCATGTGACAGCTGCACCCGAGGGGAGGGAGAGAGGGGGGAAAAAGTGGGATGAAGGATAGAGAGAAAGAAGGAGGGAGGGAAGAGGCAGCAAGAGGACGAGTGACGTAAGAGCATCCTCTCCTGGGGGATTGTGAGTGGGAGCAATTAGAGGTGAGAGAACAGGGAAGGACGAGGGGGGCCAAGGCAAATACTCTTCACCACATGCACAGCAAAAACATTCATATGCACATAAAACCTACATCTAAACCACATCGCTGCATGCCTTCTCACGTTTACACATTGTAAGAAACACACATACGCACACATACAGAAGAAATGATACACATCTGCACACACATACTCACTTATTCTCGTCACATAATCCTTCTCTATCCAGCTTTTAGCATTTCTCCCCTGTGCTGCCTCTCCCTCCCCTCGTATCTCAAATCTCTGCTGCACTCACTCTATCATCTCATCATTTCTAGCATCCTCCCTCCTTCCTTTACCCCCTAAATTCTCTCCTTCAACCCCCCTCCCTCCTGCTCTATCCCCAAGCTAGCACCCCGTGCCTCCATTACATGCGTGATGGATAGCTGAGAGAGAGCTTCCATTGATCTGAGCCCAGAGGAAGCAGATGCTGAGCGCAAACACAAGGAGCAGCTGTAGGAAGGCCTACAATCCAGATCATACGCATACTCATACACACTCACACGCACACAAGCATGTACGGGAAACGTAACACACATAAATACAGCGTACGCCATTGTACACCAAGTTGTGGTATTGTTCTGTAGAGAACAAAGATGCTGACTTCTGTATTCCACATAAGATACCAGCACCTCAAGACACCAACATCCATAACCAAGCATGAAATTCTGAACAAATTATGTTGTGAAATAGTATCTTGTTTCTTCATCCAATAACAGGCTCTGGCTCTGTACAAAAACATATACAAGATCCAAACAGATCAATAGGTACCTCTGTGACATTATCTTGAAGGCGTCTGGCAGGTAACACTGCACATTCTCCATCTGGAAGGGGTCTGCGTCACAGATCTTGTCATCAGTGCGGCCATAGTTGGCTGTCTCAATCATGATGACATCACTTCCAGGGCAGCGCAGCTCGATCGGGTAGCCTTCGCACGCCAGCTCTCGACGCATCAAGCCGAAGGGCATCATTGACCGGCTCAGAGCTGGAGTGGAAAGAGGGAGAGAGGCAAAGTTATTGATAATTCAATGACCCTTAATACTTTTAGTGGGCACTATTATTTAACCACATTGTAAATATGATGTACGATGTGTGATATCTGACAAGAGCAAGTGGAAAGAAAGTGGTCCCTATTGTCTGCATGTAAAACACAAATTAGCTCTTATAAACTCGCCCTCACTGAGTGGTAATATTCCAACACCGTTGATGCGCAGCCTGGCAGTCCAGTTTTCGCATTGAAACATCACAGATAACATATTGGCACTAGCATTTCCAGCAATACCAGCTTTTCCAATGAGATATTGCACCACTTGTGAAACAAACTGTGAGACTTTCAAACATTAACAAACTCCTACACACAAACAGGCAGAAGCTTATCATCTTCATCCCCAAACCAGAGAAGAGCTGTATCCTTTAAGGCATTTTTTAGTCTATTTATCCCAAACAAAGTGTCACAGCAGCACATCAAGATTTACTCTATATGAGAAAGAAAGTAACAGCGGAAAAAGCAAAAAACTGTGTACACCCTCACGTCTAAAGTATACACCATTTGCACACCCACCACTGTTAATAAGGTATCTGAAAGGGATGTCAAAGTCCTGCTGTGGCCAGCAGCAGGAATCTATGTGGAGAAGGGTCAGCATGTATAGAGGGGTACTCAGGGTTGATCCCTTAGTCAGGTTGAGAGAGGCATGAAAGAGTGCTGTAAAGAGCCGCTGAAAGAGACACTCACCATCTCTCCAACTCTCTCCATAGCTTCATTTGTTCCCAACTACCTCTACCTTCAGCGTCACACACACACAAAAAAAAAACAAAATGGCTGCCAGATTCCTTTACAGCCTATGTGGAGGCAGGAGCACAGACAGAATAAAAGTAGAGAGTGAGTGATATGACAGTGAAGTTGTGTGTAGACAACCAGAGTTTCTCTGTGCTGAGGGTCCTGCCATCTACTGTGAGAGCTGCTGTCCGTGGTCCTGAACTGACAAAACTCCTTTGGGGAAAATAACATCACAAGTGGTGGAGTTACATCAGAGACTGGCAGGTTTGGAACTGTCCTGTCCTGAAGGAGCAGACAGCTTTGACAGAGTTCTCCTCTGCACCGTCATAAGGGAGGACGTGGCATATTTTAGGCTGATAATAGATATACTCTCAGCTCCACTAAACTCCACTAAAACAGGGTGTATTTTAAAAGACCTTTATAAACTAATGCTCTCAGTGCAAGATGACCTGAGCAGCAGAAAAGTGCAGTGAGTCAGCCCCTCTTTCCCACTACTGTTAGTGCTGAAACCCACAGAGCACGGCTGTTTTCCTTTTCTTACTCTGAGCGGGCACTGCTTAGGTTTCAGCCACTGTCCATTCAGGAGGAGTGCCCATCTGGGTCAATGTCAATGTCAGTCATCTCAGACATGTTCTGCAGCAATGCGCTACATGATTCACTGCCATCGGACTTGCTCATATTTCTAAATGCCACCCATTTATGCATCGGGGACTTGAGTTCAGTTGTGTAACTAACGCCATTAAGGCTGAATGACTTGCACAGACAGACTTCAAATCTTTTATGCCTCGCCAGCATGCAGTGCCAATGCCAAATCACAAAGGCCTAGATGCAAAAGCGCATACTAATTAAAGCACACAGAGATGCAAACAGCAGGCGAGGCCAGACAAACAAGTCCCTGCACAAATGCAAAAATCCACACAAGCAAATTAGCACATATGCAGACGTACTGGGCAGTAGAGTGTGCATGTTCACAGTTAACCACACTCATACTTACATGCATGCATACACACAGAGCCTCTGCGTCACAGTGGGAATACAATACATAGTGTCAGTGTGTGGCCTTGTTCTCTTAACTACCCTGTGGTGTAAGTACACAGTAGCGTGCAGCTGGCCAGCGATTAGAACCTCACACTGAGCCAAGAAGAGAGTGAAACTGAATGGGGCCACCAGGAGTGATCATACTCATTCCACTTACATTGTGGACCAACACAACAGGAACATTACCCCCCCCCCATCAGTGGGGGCAGATCACATGTTGAACATATTTTACAAACCTAACACACTTTATATGTTAAATATTTCGGCTTACTCTCAGCCATCTGCTGCTGCACCACTGAGCACTAATACAAAAGCTGACAATGGAGGGACTTGATATACTTTCTTGGCTGATGGTTAAGTTAGAACTTGGCTGTTTTGACAGCAGCAAATACACAGAAAATGTCTACACTGTTAATCAAGCAAGTGCTTGTGTGCATCATTTCAGCTGTTACCATGTAGTATCTTAACAAGTCAAGGTTATCATAAGAAATGTGCGTTTCCATTTGCCTTTTGATTTGTTTTGTGAAATGTATGGTTTTAGTAAACATTAACATGTGTCAATTTTAAAGGTTAAACCTCAGGTCAGAGGTCATATATCCTCTGGACAGAGGGGCCACTCGGTCTGGAGGAGGTGAGATTTTGCAGATAAGAAAATATATACAGAGAGAGCGTCTTGGGCTAAAGGCAGGGGATCTTACAATTGGCACCAGAGACCCCCTCAGATTCAGTTTTTTTTTTTTTTTTGACACTATTTTCTTGTAATCAAGTCTTTTTAAATACAAGTGAAGACATGTCAGAGGTGGTTACTTCTTTCCATACATCGATATACAACATCCACCACTGTTATGCCTGACTTATTTAGCTATTGTATCTAATGCTTATCAAGACAGAAATACTTGAGAAGAAAATGGCTAAAACTAAATAAAACACGTACTGAATCTCAATTATATAAACCTTGTGAAAAAAACAAATTGTCACAAGCCCAGTTTTACAGTGAATATAATATATGCAACAGAAGCCATTATATTTTCCAACTATTTCTTTTTCTGGCCTGGCTGTTAAAGTGTATATTTAGCTATAATTGAGCACCACCATTATTGAGTCAGTACACTTCAATGGTGGCAGCAACCATGATAACTATCCTATTTCTGGCACCACTACAACCTTCCCCTTCTACCTTATTGTATCGTATTTCACACCTATGAATCCACTGTTTGACAAGTTCCTCGTTTACGGTGGAATTCACTGTGTAAATACAGCAAGATGCACCTTACATACTGATTAACGTGGAGATTTTTGAATGGCACATACACAAACAAGTGTGAAACGTAACTTGAGGGATTCAATGGCTGTGTGTGTGTGTGAGACAGAAAGAAAGAAAGAGGAAAAGAGTGAGGGAGAGAAAGAGACTGTATATGTGTATGTGCACACGCACGTTTGTGTGTGTGCGTTTGTATGTGGTTGTGTGTCAGCCAGATGGCCTGGGGCCTGGCTGGACCTGTGGCTAGCTCTGAGCTGAGCTGAGATGAGATGAGCAGAGGATAAGCTTGGACTGGCCATGGGCTACAATTGTCCTTCACTCTGCAGGAATCCATTAAGGTTTCAGGGTCTCTTCAGCCAATATACACACAGACGCACACACAAGTACGTGGCCATTTAGTCGTGCCTGTCAGACTCATAATAGCTGGATGACAAAATGTCTTTCTCAGCAGCCATATGTATAGGTGGATCTAATCCCTCACAGTGAGACTATGACTCATCTCCCATGGTATATAAAATTGTGTTAATATCTGTCATCTGCAAGAAATGGTTACCAATTGTCCCACATACTGATAATAAGCCAATTCAATAATTTTTAGAGCTGATTTGCATGGATGTAGCAAGAGACAGGGATCTCTCTCTCTCTCTCTCTCTCTCTCTCTCTCACACACACACACACACACACACACACACACACAGGCCTGGTGTCACTCCAGGGCAGCTGGTGTGAGGGGCTGAAGCGGTTGGCTTCATAATAGAAGCTCCACACAAATTAAGAGCAAGAGAGAGAACTGATTGGATTTGACTCATTATCCTTACACAGTAATTAAAGCCTGAGGGTAGATAGATGCTTGGACCCTCAAACAAGAACATAATTTTGCAGAAGCCAAGCTAGTCTTTGCAAACATTCGTTCTTTCTTTGCCATTATGAGTCTCTGCATCTATTCTCACTGTCATACTTGGTTATAAGAAGGTCTGACTTTTTCTTATATTAAACTAAAAAAAAAAACAGCTGTTCGTTCAGAATTCTAAAAAGGTCAAAATTTCCCTTCCTTGAAACAATACAAAATCAGTTCAGTTATCAGCAGAGTGCTGTCAAACATGAAAGCTCTCTGATTTTAACATCTCAAATAATCTGACCTTAGCCTACATTATAACAGATGATCTATAGTGTCACAGAAACTTTGCAATCAAGTCAAAACAGGAGATTATACATGTGGAGCTCTGTGGGCCCAAGACTTGTTCGCTGGCTGTCCGACTGTCTTTTGAGGGCTGAAATATGATCAGCCCCTCGTAACCCCTGTGTCTGTTCCAGCAGTCATCTCCTAATGCTACTCATTAGCATGGCACTAAAGCATGGTGCCAGGGAACATTTTCACCAAGCAGTACTGGTAGCTGAGAAACTGGGCACGAGGCAGATGAGGTGGGATCCTTTTAATATTATCGTCCTTAAAATGAACTTTAAGTGGCATTAAGGCTAATAGGTAAGTATCCTCTTTTTTTCCAGCGATAGCAGCAGGATATTAAGTAGTAGTAGAAGTATACTGCATATATCTACATATGCCCTCGAATTTAGCTCTGGCCAAAAGAGCTAACTCTCACATGAGTTTCAGGTTAGTTCCTTAGTAAAGCTGGCGAAGAAGAACAAGCAATTTTACAGTCATTGGACACAACTGAGAGGTCTCAGTGATGGGAATCCCTTTCTAACAGAGAATCATCCCTACCAATTTCCCCAGTACTTTATCAGCTTAGTGCTGTATCTCAGCGACTTACTTAGCACTATGAGTTAGCGTAATGACTCACTGGAGCATGGCCTGTCACTGCAGACAAGCTGAGGCGATGTTGCCCGAACTGTCACATTCAGGCAGCCTTCAAGCTGAGGAGTTGTGACAAAGTGACATCCTGAGACAAACCTAAAGGCCTAACACAACGGTGCAGGGGATGTGGTCTGTGTGAGCTTGTGGGACAGTGTGAGTGTGTATATGTGTGTGTGTGCGTGCATGCGCATGTTCATATGAATGGGATGGGGTAATACTGGCCTCAAAGCTAGGATACTATCTCATCTCCTCTGACTCCTCCACCTGTCAGGCAGAGGAGACAGAGGAGATGAGATGAGATGAGGAGCGACTGTATGGGGAGTCACCAGCCGTGTCATGGGGTCAGAACACAAAGCAGTGCCAAAATGATACACATTCACTGTGATGGAGCCAAGTCAAGCTAACACACAAGGAACAAGAAATTGAATGGCAGAGCAAATGAGACAGGGTAAAAATAGAAAAAGATTGAAACCATCAAACTAGATGCTGGCACAAGATGAACATGATGACCGTTCTTTGTGGAAGCACAAGGTCACCGACATAAAAGAAGTGAGGCAGACAGATTTGTGGGAGAGAGTACCTCCTATTGTTCTGATCTGCTCAACGCAGACAGCCACTCTCCCCAGCAAAAGTCCTCTAACTGAACTGAATTACAGCACAGCCCAAAACATTACATCATTCATAAGAGAATTAAACATGCCCCCACTGGAAAGGGGGGATGCACACACACATTGTGCAACACATATTGCAATGATGCACACACCCCAAAATTCTTGCAGGCAGACAACACACAAGCACTAACCCTCATCTATCCTCAACCTTGAGAACTCTCAGTGTGTGTTGACAAACTTTGCTATGGGGGCAACTAGCAGGCATAGCAGACAAGACAGGGGGCTAAAAAGCCACTGAGCAACACACACAAACTTGAGGAGGGAGGCGAGCCCAGACGTGCTCATACTGTCAAACCACTTCATTGCTGGCCCTGGCGCCTAATTATGCAATAAAAGTGTCTCAGAGGGAGGGGGTGGGGGGGGCAGCATAGCTCAAAATGAAAATCAGCCTGCCTAAAAAGTAGGAGATTCACCCGGTGTAAAATATCCTCCATCTCCCCAGGGAGGGGAGCTGTGGTGAGCTACAGGCCCAACACAACTCCTGTTCTGTTCTCTGTTCCCAGCACATCACAAGAGGCAGGCCAGCAGACAGTGAGTCAGACCTAGATTCATATAAACACTGTGGTGGAGTAAATCTGCAGGTGTTGCAGCAGGAAACAGCCACAGGGATGAGAGGAGAATGGAAACCCAGACCATGAAGCTGAGAGAGGAAAAAATAGAGAAAGATGGTGAGATACCGAAGAGAAGAAAGTGGTGAGAAAAAAGGGGGTTCAGAGATAAAATGTGGAGGAGAGAGGGCAAGACCAAGTAAGTACCACGCGAGGCCTGCTGTCAGAGAGATGTGTGTGAGAGTTACAAGTTGCATCCAGAGACCTGTTATAAAAGATGAGTGTCAAAGCCCAGCTCTGCCGCTGTATTAGACACTTAATTAACCTTCTTATACAACAAGCTAAAGGCTGGGACCTGGAGACGCTGTCTCTCTGTGTGTATTTTTACTGCGCATGTTTATGAGCTGATCGATATTTTTTGCAAGTACGTGTAGGTAGCTATAGTGTGCAGCTTTACCGTCATATTTTATGGCTATGAATTAAAAATGGATTTGGCAGTAAAATGTTTCTGAATCCTTCATATCCATGTATTCTATCTTGTTCACCTGCAGTGTAATGAGCATACTGTATGTTTCCTCCCTTCATTGTGTTTTTTTTTTTTTTTTTTTTACCTCAGCACCATCCCTCGATCCCACATCCAATTTCATCCACCCGGAAACTCTCATTTACCCTGCCCACCCATCCTCATCAACCTCCCCTCATTCTCTCCATGTTTTCATTCCTCCCTCTTGTCCTGGCCCCTCACCCCCAGTTTTCCTCTCTTCCCTTATCATCCCTTTCTCTTCTTTTATTCCCTCTCACCACTTTGCCAGACTCTCCACTCATCCATCTCTCTCTCTCTCTCTCTCTGTGTGTGTGTCTCTCCCTTGCGTTACTCTCTGTGCCCTTGGCTGCCAGCCGTAAGCTGCTGCTGGTAATTATCAATCTGCAGTCCACAAAACACATGAGAAGCAAATGCACACATTCTGGAGTACATGAACTGTTTGACACACACACACACACACACACGTGTGCACAAACATACACACAATCTAGTAGATACATGCGCACACACGCATGCACAAATACATGTGCACAAATGCACGCACACACAAACACACACAGACACACATGCGTGTGCGCGCACACACACATACACACACAGTCCTTCACGGCAGCAGAGCCTCAAAGTTACGTAGCTCGGCCCAGAGAGAAAAGAGGCAGCTATCACACGACTGCACAAACAGGAACACAGTCCCCAATCCTTTATGTAGGAGCTTGTTTGCGGTACACAAATCAGTGTACACAAACTAACATACCCTGACGCACACAACTACAAGCAAACACAAACAAAATGGGCACACAAACGCACCAACACTGTGAGCAAATGAATAAACAAAATCGCACAACCCCCCCTGTACACAGCCACAGACACATGAGAGCGGCATGTGTCATCTTCAAAGGCAGGTTTGAAAGAACACGCCGCCACTCCGCCTCAGTTTGTCCCTCCTACTCCCACCCGCCCCCAACTCCCAATATATGTTCAAAGGCCATCCATTAACCTTTCACTCACACAGTCCTCTCTGTGATCTACTGCTCTTAGCCAAGGGCTTTGAAGAGCACAGCAACCCCGAGCACCGGGGATCGAACGAGGGAGGTAACAAACAGAGAGACGGAAAGCAGCAAAAACAGAGAGAAAGGGTGGGAATTACAACAACGAGAGATGTGTACTGTTAACAGACAGCAAGCACACAGTAAGGAAGGGAAAACAGAGCAGCCATGGTGATATTCAGGATGGGAACTCAGAAGGAAAGTGGGTGAGGGGGAAGAGGAACAGGGTAGAGGAAAAACACAGTGGGGAAGGTGAGAAAGGGAAAGTGGAAGTGGGCAAGGGAATAGAAAGAGGTGCAAGTAAAAGCACAGTAAAAAAGAGGGGACTTAACTGGAAAGACACCACAAGACAGAGACAGAGAGTAACAGCCCAGGTGTTAGGGAAGAGGAAGCAGAAAGACTAGAGGAAAATTAGAGGCGAGTGTGAGGAGTGAGAGGCACAGATTGCTGCTAAAAAAGAGGCGGCAGCAAAGGCTTAAAACACACACACACACACACACACACACACACACACACACACACACACACACACACACACACACACACACACACACACAAGAGAAGCAACGATAGAGAAACAGGGGAACAAGGCTTTATGGCAGTTCTTTATTGCAAAATGTAGATGATATTTTGCATCAATATTCACAAGCCACTAGATTAGCAATTAGTGTCAGCAAAGCCTCCGAATTTCATCTTTCTGGCAGAGAAAACCACAGTAAAACATATTCAAAGGTCATTTTCAGACACAATGACACCATTAACTTCTCTCTATAAACACTTCCGTAGACATTGCATTCTGGTGGCTTTGGTCTATAAAAAACAAAGCAATCTGAAACTGGGAAACGCAACTTGTTTCCAACATGTATACATTTATAGCCAGTGTGAGTCTGTCTGTGATCCTGCAACTAATACTTCTATTAAAGAAAACAGAGGCATTTGCAGCAGCAGCGTTATACATGTACAGTGTTATATTAAGCACAGAGACCATCCGACACATATCACACAAATGAAGCAACTCTAATCACAAAGCTCAAGACGCCGTGTGAGATTAATAAAAAATAATAATTCACCACATCTTTAACAACAGCAGGTATAGGTAGGAACAATGAGATAAAAGTGTGACTTGTTTGACTGTCATTCATTCTGAACACAGATGTCACACACCACCACAGTGTTCTGAACTATGCAGAGTTCGTCAGACTTGTCTGATAACTGCAGAGGTGTAGACCTAAGAGTTTAGAAACCACATATTAAAGCAAAACAATATGCTGTTCAGCAAATTATACAACAACAAGAATCCAAGTGCATATAGCAAGGTTAGCAGCACCGCTACTGCTTTATTGCCTCCTCTAGAAATATTATTGCTACAAGCCTGTCAGAGAATCAATTCTTATGAATTAGTGAGCAGGTCGCAGTTTTGAAATGATCATTTTAATATTATAGTATTGAGGGACAGAAAGTCTACTCTCTCTCTGCAAAAATTCAATATTGGATGTGATTTCAGGTCAAGTATTTTTTAGATCTTCACTTAGAATTTTAAATCCAGGATTGAGCAACACTTACACCCCAAAAAAATAAAAAAAATAAATAAATAAATAAAACTGTCAGCTCAGTCATAAAAAAGCATCTGGCCTGCAAAAGAGTGGTGAATTCTTCATGTGGGCCTCCATGAAAGATAACTACCCACCCCTGCATTATTGAAAGCAAAATACTGCATTGAGATCAGTCCCTATTCAGACATTCTGTCACCATCCAAGGACAGTCAAGAGACTAAAGCACTTTGTTGAGAAGATGTGTAAAAACAGCTAGTCCCCCCATCCTTAAATAATAGCTAAGGGAAAAGGCGCAAAAGAAAAAAGGCAGGGAGAGGCGGGGGAAGACAGATAAAAATGTCTGCGTGTGCACTAAAGGACCAGGGGCCTTTCCGCGCGACTGCTCTGAGAGCAAAGGCTTAAATACAGGAGAGATGAGAACAGATTCCACCAGTCAGCTGGCACTGGCATCCTAATATGAGTGGCACACACATGCACACAGCGACAATGCTCACCCACACACGCACACAGCCCCATCTGGACATGTGAACACTCTCAGATAAATACAAACAGACTTACATGTACACAACAATATGCACTAATGAACACGCTTTAAACACAGACACTTACAGTGCACAGTATGTATGTAGTTGCAAAATCACCCACGTCATTTGTATTACAGACTGAAAGGATCTACAAATAGCCTTATAATGGCCTAGCTGTCACCACTGGTGCACATGAATAAAAACACACAAACGCACATACACACACTCACACACCGATGCTTACACTGTGCTAAATGAAAGCTCTGTGTCAGGGCATCATCACGGACGACACAGCTGCCTGCAAAGCCTGCCACATTAAACAAGCCTAATGGGCTTTCAGAGCAACAACACTGCATAAGAGCTGTACATTCTTCAGCATTCTGTGGAATCAGCGGGACATTCTGTTTGTCATGGTAGGGATGTCAGTCTGTCAGGGAGCCTATCAGGACACTTCAAGAATATGAATTTATTTGCCTACATTGTGTTTGTTAGAGTTTAAAAATAGTGAACAGATATCGTATTTCATAGAGAAACTATCCCAGTGATTTAAAAGGATAATTATTCTCTGTGTGAGATGAGAATGTGAGTGAGAAGAGCAGGTAAGACGTAAGTGTACATAGCTCAAGCTGGTTAGGAACGTTTGCTTTTAAGAGCTGCTTCCAGAGGAGAATAAATACGTGAGTGTTAGAGGTAAATATTAGAATGTGCAGCCAGGAGTAGAGTGAGGTTAAAGCACAGCAGATTAGTCAGGGTACCGAGGAGGCACAGGGGTACACATTAGCCTGTGCAACCATGATGATCCTGCAGGTTTCCAAATGAGCTCTGATTAGCCTGAGAGTGATTTCAGCCGCTCTCGTCACATCAAAACTCTGCCGTGTTCCTTTCAAATGTCCTTCTTTGTTCTCTTTTCTTTTTGTCTGCGGCTCCTCTAGTCACATGACAATAGACACAGAGAAAGAGAAAAAAACATTTTAGCCAAAAATCAGCTGCCAAAATTATGTTCACCAGAACGGTGTGGATGTTCATGAGCATGTGTGAATGTACATGTGTGTGAGCCAGATTCCATCAGAAAAATAAATAAATAAATCGTAATTTCATCAAACCGAAATTTAGTGACTGTGCTTTAGGGCTGAATACAGATAACGGTCAATTGATTATTAATGCATTATTAATACTCCCCAAGTACCAGGTCACACGTATATCCAGAGGCTCATTTTCACATAAACACACACACTCACACACACACTGAAACAAAGAAACATGGTGCCTGAGGCCAAAGGTGTCCGATGGAACAGGACGTACATTACATAAATCCAATGTTCCAAAGGCAGCCAAATTAAGATGGAAAAAAACAGCACCTACTCAAATTAGAACTGCACCTGGTCAATTCCACAGAGGCACTGCTAAAATCAATGCTGACACAGGCGTACACAAACACCTTTTAATTTTACCCTCCCTCAATTTCTTCAACTCCTCCTGCTTCATCACTAGCCCCTCCTCCTCCTCCTCCTCCTCCTCCTCCTCCTCCTCCTCCTCCTCCTCCTCCTCCTCCTCCTCCTCCCCTCCTCCTCCTCCTCCTCCTCCTCCTCGCGTCGCTTGTCCATCACCTAGTGGCTGGTTGGCACCGAGCTGACTGAGAGCATGCAGCAGATGGTGTGATGCTGTCTGTGTGGCGAGCCACTAGCAGGACACCCAACAGCCCCTCCTTTCCCTTTTTTCGGCCCTCTGACTCCCCCTGAAATCTGCTGCCCTGCTCCTTCCTTAATACACAACGACCAACTCACACATACGCACACAAGCTCACAGACACACACACACACACCCTCCAGCATCACTTCAGCCCAACCAGGTCACCTGCTGCCAGGCTTACGACAGCAAGCTCACACAGAAACACACACAAATACAAAATGAAATATCTTATGGTACATGGCACATTCAAGGAGGTCACACATATGGCACCATTACATGCACGGGTTCCCCTTATATTCTTGCCACGCTCCAACTAGCATCAAGATGACAAGAAATTTTTATTGACATTCACACATACACCCTCCACCTCACTCTCTCTCTCCTTCACTCTCTCTCACTTTCTCTGTCTCCTGTAGAGACAGTTGGGTTAATCAAGTGCAGTGTTTCTAGCCTGGTCAGCAAGTCAATATACTTACAACCTTCATCACGTAGCTAACATATAAATATTACATCCTCATTTGCAATAACCTGGTCAGGCCATTTAAAGGGCAGAGTGAATCCAACAGGAGCTCACGTGTAACATTATAAGCTGGTTCAATGAAGCAATACAAAATTATACATATTGCATATACTGTATATATAAATAAACAGTAAATACATTACATATAAATGCTGAATGGCGACAAAGGGAGTTTAGTTATCTGCAATGTAATATGATAATAGTAAAAAAAAAAAAAAAACACATCAGAACATAAATATTTATGATGTACCTTGCGATGATGGGGCAACGTTGCTGAAAGCTACAGCACAGGTGAAGACGATCCAGACTGCAAGAGCCATGTTGGAGGCCAACCAGGGGACAGGGCAATGGGTGGGGGCTTTAAGCGTAGAGGCAGTGAGCAGGCACAGGTGAGTGGGGTGGCACTTCCTCAGCTTACACCCTCCCTGAGGGTGATCCTGTAAGAATAGACAGGGATAGACATAAGAGACAGGTAAATACCTAATAAAAAAATTGTATCTGTCTATAAAGATAAAATTATGCTACCATTCGGTTTTCATTTTCTCCCCTCTCTCAGTACAGCATTCGAATTAGACAGTGTTGACTGATTTATTCTGCATTTATTACGAGAATATGTGATAATAACTCAGCACAAAACTGAGTGGCTTGTGACTGGTATACCATACTAAATATATCAGAGGAGGAGGGGGAAAGGAGAGGGGAGGAGAGGATAGGAGAGAAGAAGAGAGGAGGCTCCCCCTGCGGTGGTCAGGTAGAATGATCAGACAGGGAGATCTGAGGCCATTTTGTGCAGGATGGCATGGCAACAGCTGTTGCCACTACAAGCTCATCACTCTACAGTGCTTGAACGCTTGATTGAATCAGACACAGTACATATGTTTTGGGACTGTTAACGGAGCTATATTCAACATGTGAAAAATACATGTCATGTGTATGTGTGTGTGTGTGTGTGTGTGTGTGTGTGTGAGAGTGAATGTTTGCACACAAAGTGAGATGGCGAAAAGTGGTGACTCAGTCAGCAGTGCCGTAAGGCTCACACATCTCATTTGCCTAATGAAATAAATCACTGTGGAACTTTAGCTGTGATTTTTTGACAGTAGCGCCTGCTCTGCCCCTCCAGGGCGTGAAAGACAGAAAACAATAGAGACGGTATTGTTAGAGCTAATACTGCTCCTGCTGAGCTTGCTGATGAAACAGACAGATTGGACTGTGTCTGTGTGTCTTTGTGTGTGTTTGTAAATGTTCATGTAATTTTTTATCTTTTTTTTTGGTGGGTAGAGGTGTTTAGAGGATTTCCTTTGATCTCACTAACCCATTAACCGAATACTACCAACTTGCATTGTAGAAAGGCGCATGCACACACACACACACACACACACACACACACACACACACACACACACACACAGGTTCCACTGCTATACAATGTGTGTTAGGCTGAAAAGCAAACAGACCTTCTAAATCTCAGTTATTCTGGTCCATGGCCAAAACTTTCCAACTGTCATGATGAATCACTAAGAACCATAAATAGACAAAGCATAAGACATCTAGTTCTTTCCATTACAGTAGTTCAGACTTTTAATGTATAATTCAACATAATTCAATATCTAAAGTTATCTATATTTTTTCATGCTGCATATACTGCATCTGTAAAAAAAAAAAATGCAACGTTCTCAAACAGACTGGAAAAAATTCTATATCTAAATATTTAATGTTTCAAAGAAAATATTCAGAACAATACGTTTTTGATGTCTAACACTACAAACCAAAGATAAAAGCCAAACATTTAGAAAAATACTGTGAAGACAAAAGGCTTTTTTCATTTATTTTAAAGATCTTGTCATCCTTGTATGTTTACTCAGCAATACACACATACGCATATACACACATACACACAACGTGCAAGCATAGCCAAGCTCTCTTCTCCTGGCAGCCAAGATGGCAGGTCCTGAGTGACTGTGTGGCTTCACCCCCTCTCATCATCAACACTGATTTGGCTTCCCCTCCACCTCTCCAACCCCTCCCTCTTCCTGACCTTCTCTGATATTTACCCTCGTCCCCAGTGGCAACGCCCGGCCCACAGCCACCGACCTGCCTGGGTGTCGCTGTGTGGATTAGTATGTTGGATGACGTAGGGCGCGAGCAAGACCGAGCAAGAGAGAAAGGGAGGGCGAACAGTGAAGAGGAAGAGAAAATGAAAGAAGAACGCCAAGTACAAAGCATATTTGCTGCAGCTGTTCTTCACAACAGTGTTTATTTCTATCATATGCACAACACACATTGCACACACACACACAGCCTCTGCATCCTAGTGGACTCGCTGCCTTAATTTGAGTTTGTTTGCGACCACCCGGTATGATCAGAAAAGGACACACTCAGACGGAGGGCAGGAGAGACAAAAACGAGTCGAAAAGCAGTAAACAAATTGCAATAGACATGTGATGTAGTACTGTAGAAGCCTTGGATCCTCTGCTCTCTCTCACGGCCTTTACTCCCCACACACCCACCCCCACCCCTGTTTTATTAATGTTCAAAATGTGATCCCCTCCTGTGCGGTGACAAGCTTCGTTTTTTCTCTAACTTTTGTGGGTTTAATAAGAAAAATCTGTCTTTTCTCTTGTTTCTTTTGACTCTGCTTCGGTCTGTTCTGTTCAACAATAGCTCTCCTGTGGTCTCACAAGATGACGAGGGCAGGAAAAAGGACCAAGAAAGGAGGGAGGGAGGGCAGGTTGGGGATTGAAAGAGGGAAGGAGAGGGAAGTGCAGGGTGGATAAATTGATTTTATTTTGTGATGGAAAAAAGCTAGCATTACACAACACTCAATTTCAGTGTGGTAGGAAGGCAGAACAGAAGAAATAAAGAACAGAATGACAGATAGGAGCAAAAGTGTAGGAAAAAAGAAACAAAGAGATGACAGAACAAAGGAACAAGGGAATGAAGGTGCAAAAAGAGAGGAAGCATCAAGCATCTTCAGTAACTAATAAGAGCAGAATAGAAGAGCAAAGGAAGTGGGAAACAAATGAAGTAAGGAAGGGATGGCTTTCTGTATAACAAGAAAAAATAGCAGAGAGTGGGAGGGGAAACTGCTGAAAATAGCCAAGTGAGAACAGCAAAGGAATAGTAAGAAATCAGGACGTAATGGCAACAGAGAAAGTATTTCTTCTGCCTGAATCTATGAGTCAGTTTGCCTCTGGGTAAAGGAAGGTTAGGAGTGTTTGGAGGGTGTGAGTTGGGTGTTTTCACCCTCCATGCTCTCCCTACTCAGAGCATGGTACGTGCCCGAGGCCAGAGGCTGACCTTTTGCACTGATCACATCCACCATTATTATCATCACTGTTTCTTTTCTAATTGAGCGGAACATCATATCCCCATGAGACCGGAGTCCACAAAACAGGAGACTGGACAATAATTTCACTACACTGGTGGAAAAGTGATGAGGGTGAGCAGGAGAGAGAGTGTGAGCAGGAGAGAGAGTGTGAGTTAGAACAGATCAGTGCAGACAGTCAGTTGTATCAACACAAAGGACAGAGTTTTGGCTGTCTAAACGGAGTAGCGGTGGCGTTTCACTTAAGTACACAGCTTTGTAATCTTGTTTCCAATGCTACCCTCTGTTTCTTCAGCTATTAATTTACAGTCTGCTTTGATCCAAAGCAAATAACCTCATTATCCACTTCTATTGGATCATTACAATAATCACCATGATCATTAGGATCTGTTTGCTTTGGTAGACACACTCAAGAAGAATAGGGTGTCACAAGCCCTTTTCGTAAGGGGTGGGGTATACTGTTAAAGGCTGTGTATGTGTATCATGAGAACCACTCTTGTTTATTCCATCATTTAAATAATTTCTATGCAGAAGAAAGAGGCATTTAGGAACATTACCCGACCAGAATCAAAAGGAGGGAGAACAAAGAGTTTACGTAGACAGTTTTTGCTGCATAATTAGAAAAGCTGGTGCAACTCTCAGAGCTGCTACTGCTTCAGGCTTTCTCTCCCCTGTTTTTCCCTCACTGAGGGAAATCTGATAGCAAGGTGGGAAAGACAAGTATGCGAAGTGTGAGTCAACTCAGAGTGTGTGTGTGTGTGTGTTTGTGTGTGTGTGTGCGCGTGTGTGTGAGTGAGAGTGAGACAGGCCAGCCAGTGGTCAGAGGGCTAAAGATCCACACCGATGATTGGACTAACACAGCAGCATTAAAAGTGTATTTAATCTGAAAAGCTTTCCAAAGATGCTTTGCAAAAAACATGAGCAAATCACACACAAGTACTCTGGAAACCGTTAGCATCTTAATTAGCATTTCAATGCATTTGAAGCTGAGGTATCTTATATGAACAAGTGAAAATCATGCAGGCCAACCGGGAATGGGGGCTGGGGGCAAAGCAGAGAGCAAAAAAATACAAACACACAAATCTATTCATTTGGGAAAACACTTGTGACTGATTTAAAGATTTGACAGTCAAGAAATTATGACGGTCAGTTTTTTCATGCAAAGACAAGTCTTTGCATCTGAAGATGAAGCACCAGCATTTCCCATGCTATTAGGATTGATGTTTACGCCTGAGATGCTTCAACAACAAACAGTTGGATCAGTAGCAAAGCACTCGCTATGAAGGAAAATGATTGGCTCCTAGCAACCGACACAGTCGAGCGTGCAAAACTGAATAGCAATCACATCTCACTTAGAGATCAGAAAGTGATGCAAAGTGCCGAATTAAATATTTGTAATCAAGTAAAAATTCAGTTTAAATACACTTCCAACATCCACTTACACTTGAATGAACTGAAAACAACTACACTGTTTTACTCAGTGCTGTTGGGATTTGGTATCAGGGACTTTCTGAGGAAAGTATCACTTGACTCAGTGAAGGCTAGCCATGTAGTATTAGAGTTTGATGAGACTGCAGAGAATGACAAAAAACGTATGCTTTGCCTGGGGGCTATAAGTAATTCTCGCTCTGACTCATCAGTGCTGAAGCTTTGTCACACTCGATACTCTTTTGTAATCTCTTGAGTTAGGCAAGAGGGAGCAATACAAGGAAGTGTAACAATAAATGAGGATGAGATAGAATTCATTAATTACTTCTTCAACTCCATAAAACTAATCACTCGCCAAAGTGAATAAATTATCCTACTTTTCCTTTTGAAACGTAACAGACATACCATGAAATATCATTACCATCACCATCTGCGATCAAGCTTTGCTGAGTGGGAGGCTGTGCTTTTACTGTCAAAGCTGCCTTCTAGGATGCTGAGGTATGACAGTTGAATTTTATTCAATGATTATTTAAATTAGCCAAAGTAATGATTTGGACTCACTCACTGTATCTGTATGTCAAAATCGCCCATTAATGGAGTACATGGAGGGAGAGATAAGTCCGATTATGTGAAAGAGTTTGCTTCAATCACTCTGCTTAAAGTGGCATCAAGGGCAAGGACTGGAACAATCTGACACCATTATCTAAGAAACTGAAAACAATAAAAAGCCATTTTAGAACAGAAATCCTTAACTTCTGTTGTATGTCTCTGTTAAATATTCAAGCTGCATTCTCCACTTCTCTTCTTGAATTCTGTTGTTTTTGCTGAACATTATAATGTAACAGTGACCTACAACCTGACCATGAAAAAATCTAATCAGTTCATCCTTCAGCCAAAGTGAATGTTTGTGCCAAATTTGAAGAAATACCCTTGAGGCGTTATTTAGATATTGTGTTTTTGAGAATGGGACAGATAGATAGATAGACAGACGGACAGACGAACAACTCAACACAGTGCTTCTGGCCACGAATGTTGTCGATGCGGAGGCATAAAAATAACTCCAGAAACATAAGTGTAACATAATTTTCCACAAATTGTACAATCCCACCTCTGCACACTTAACAGCTGCCAAAACAAGATCAAATCAATGTCACTGCAGAAAAAATATGATACCAGCTTGTATAAACCGCTGCCCTCCCACCCCCCGTCACTGTTATCTTCCAGTTGGGCCTATCGCTAATCTCCCTAATCCTTTTTGGTGAGGCTATCGCTAGCAAAGACAGCATAATAGCATTAGATATTATTCCTTCACAACAACCTGATTCTATTGCATTTGCATTGATGCCCGACAGCCCACACAGTCTCAGCCTTAGTGAGAACTGATAGCCTACTGTAATGTTAACACTACAGCATTCATTCAAGATGGATAATGTTGTTAAGCTAGCAATGACTACACAAGCACATTTAGGTCAGATCATCCCAACACTTCTCTATTTACTGTGGTAGGTCAGTTAAGGCCGGAGATCTGGTGTGGTAGTATCTCGATGGCTGCAGCAGCAGGGCTGTTTATATAATGACACCATTGTGCCGGCTGTGTGCAGATGGAACATCAGAGCTCTTGTAATGGCCTGTGTATTAGGGCCAATGTGTTTGATTACTGACTCAGGGAGAGTGGGGATAGGCTGTGTAGTCAACAGGGAATAAGGCTCCCTCCAAAACAGCAACCCAGGGAAAAAAAGACCTATTTGAAGAAACAGACGGAAAAGGGGAAGAGACAAAAAAAAAAAACAGGGAGAGACTTTAATGGAAGTGTGCTTTAAGGGAATGCAAATGAGACAAGGGAATCTGCAGAGCTGCAGAACACAGCAGAGGGATATCAAACAGGGCTAGTGTTGCTGTCAAGGAGGTAAAGGCAAAGGGAAGGGGAAGAGAGAGAGACAGAGAGCGCCCCTCTCACTTTATTCAACAGACACTCCTGTACCACTTTTTCCAGCTTCAGCAGGCGCCCTCAGCTGCAGCTCTCCACAAACCCCAAACCCACACACCTCCTCATCTGTAGAGTCTACATTCTGACTATTACATGTTTCTGAAACAGTAGTAGTTCTTAAAAAATATCTCAGTGCTCATGAAAACAACTAGTAAGAGACCCATATCCTTGAGTGACAACTGTATGTGTTAATCAGAGAGCACGAGTATCTGAGCAGGGTTCACTATGTGTGATAACAGCCCCGCATCTGTAAATGAGCGATGATGTCTGCCCCTAGCCAGCCAGCAAGTCACTCTGTTCGTCAGCAGTGACACCACGCAGCAGGGAGAGCATGCTCCCCGGCCTGGTCTTCAGTGTCTCCAGAGTGGCCTGTGATTTATTGTGGCTGTGCAGAGCTTGTCACTGTTCATTATTACTGATGCAACAGGAGGCAACGCCACCACCCATCAGTGCTTGCCCAGTGATGCCCGCCACAGCTGCCAGAGGAAGTGACCTCACGGCCCACCTGTCTTCTCACACAAACACCGGCTGCAGCCTTGCTCTAATGGGCTCTAATATCTTACAGGGATCAAACCTCTGACCCAATTTCGCAGTTACGCCTTAACCAGCCAGCCCCCCGCCCCCTCTACCACACTAAAAATGTACAGTCTGAAAATGTATTTTTAAAAAACACAGAGAAAACACAAAAAGTTGAGCAGCAAAATTACACACTATGACACATAACTACTGGATTTATTTCTAGCCTTTGACTTTTTGTCTCACACTTTCTTCTTGATTTCTTTTCCCCCACTTCCCAACCTCGCAGTCAAATTAGATATACTTTGTATCAGTCAACCTGCGCTGTCAACTTTGTCAGCATGAGTAGCGCTGCAAATCAATAGAAGGAAATGAATAATTCACTGCAACCATTAAGTCTCAACAACAAGAGTGATAACTGCCGGGCCTGACGTTAATCTTATGAGCCACCAACAATGGATTATGATATAACATGATAATGTTATGAAATTGTACTGGCTGGTGAATCTTGCTCCCTGCCGCCCTTTGCATTGAGCCGTTCCCAGATGTCACTTGGCTGTGACTGGCAGGCTGCCACCCCGAGTGCTTGTGCACCGCCAGGCTCGGCTAGATCCATCTTCATTAAGGACAGAAGCGCCGTGAGTTGTGTGTGTTATTATCAGTGTCTATTAATCTGAAAGCTCCAGCAGGGCAACCCCCACCTCACTGTTGCGCTACAGTACACCATAGCCAAGCATGGCGTGTACAAACACACTGCGGATGCATACCGCGCAGATGAATACACGCAAAGTTGCCATACATCCAAACACACACACACAATCCATTTACACTCCCACCCAATTGCAGATCTCACTTTCTCTTTCTCTCTTTAATAATGAGCACGGCAGCAGACTTAAACAATTTGCAGATAATGCATGCTCACCACTAATTGGGTACGATAGACAATAATTACGAGTGGAAAAAACTCATTCATAATTGTTTAGCTACTTTTGGGATACTCTAAAGGCAAATTGTAGAAATCCCCTCTGTAGTGTTAGTGATCATGTGCGTGTATAGAAAGACGCACATGATCGTAGCTTGAAGCATGTGCACACATGTTCACCCACACGCACACATTCACACATGTACACACACAGGAGGAGCCCACCGGGGCGCCACATGTGATGTTGACCTAGTTTAGATCTGTGGCACAAAGTAGAGCAGAGATTCAGAACAAAAAGAGACAGTGACATTTAAAAATAGGATGACATTCTTTTCATCTCATTGCTGAGACCCATACAATGGAAGTATCCATCTTTTGTGTCAGTGGCACCCTCGACTAATTATTCCATCACATCTTCAACAACTTGCCACTTTAGACGTTTTAGAGGTTCACTCTTTTTACACAGACATCACTTTGGTTAGCAACCCATAACAAAACTAAGATTTCAATGTGTATATATTTTACTCCTGAACAGTTCAAATAAATCAAATAATATTTGCTTTAACAACAATGAAAATAACATTTTTTTTCTCTAAAATTGCAGGTACCATTTACCACATTTATCTCACCCAAATTAATACTTCTTTACTTGTGCACGCAGCATTTTCAGATACTTCACCTATTTCTTTAGTTAAAATACTTGGTCAAAGGCTCATTGAATGTGAAGTAGATATTGTTGTGCTGTGGTGCCTTCAAAGGCTGTAACAATGTTCGAGATCCAAGGCTTAGCTCTTAGCTGATAAAGAGCAGCATTTTAGTTGTTAACGTCTACTAATCCTGTGATATCCCTTTGACAGTGTCAATGTTTGATTATCAGCCAGGTAATATGGCTGTTTTCAAGCCTTCAGATTAGTGACATGTCGTTTCTTAGTTAAAAAATACTAATGTAGCAGCTTTATACTTGCTTTTATATCAATGACAAGCGCAGAGCATTTGCTTCTTGCCTCTAATTTGCACATTAAATACACTTCAGGTGAGTATCTGGACTTTTATCAAATCAGTGCAATCTCTCATCGTGACAGCTATGCAGCAGAAAAACCACTTTCAGGTGATTTTAGTATTTTATCCAAATGTAGACTTTAAAAAGTGGTTTCCTTGACCGACTACACCTGTCTCTGCTTATTCAGATGATTCTGTTGTGCATCACAAGAGCTCAGTGTGTGGGTGTTTGCTTGTTTATGTGGGTGCAAACATGTCTACCTTGCCCAAATGAACATGTCCCACAGATCTGTGTAGTGCAACGTTGTGTGTGGATGTGTGAGTATGTGTGTGTGTGTGTGTGTGTGTGTGAGTGATGTATCTAATTTGATAGTAGTGACCCCAATCTGCCTGCCAAGGTTATCCAGCTTTAGGATGGGCAAAGTGGGCATCAGGAGATTCTGACACAGCAGGCCAGGCTGACATGCCCCAATTCTAAAACATGGCTGTCACTCATTTCCCTTAACTCTTCCTCTCTCTCCCTCCCTCTCTCTCTCTGCGTTCGTCACACACATATATACTGCCCCCCCATACACACACAGCCATGAAGGAACACTGATCCTGTCCCACATACAGCACAGTAGCAGCGTTCATAGTTGCTCCAGAATAACCAAATAGAAATAAAAGCGCACATACATACACAATCAGCTTTATCTCAGCTAAATAATAAAACCCCTCATTTATTCATTTGTGTCTGTAATTTGACACAATTGACTCAGTGAAAGAAAAATGTTATTGTTTGTCTAAATAAAGATGAACAGAAGTGGTGAAAATCAATCATTATTAGTACTGTTATTTCATCAAGCTAAGTATGGAGCCACTACTTCTAGTAAAATTCTTGTGGAATCTCCTCATCTTTGTCCCAACCCCCACTTAATCAGCCTCCTTATTTTGGTAGGGAACACACATTACCGCACAAACGCACTTGTGTGAATTTATGTTATGAGGTCTCAGAGGAACGATGGGCGGCGGTGGTCTGATTATTAGGGAGGAGCAGTGGGAGACACAGCCCAGAGCCCAGAGCTCAGGGCCTCAGTGAGTCAGGCTGTAACAGGTGCTGCTTTCCACTGCCTGCTTCTGTTAATTACCAACAGCGCTGTGCTGCAAATGCTTTGCCAGGATCCACACCAGGTGAACACCCATCAGTGCATGGAGAGGATCCAGAGGGTCTGGGCTGGCTGTCTCCCCCCTGCCACCACTCGTAGGCTGAAGATAAGCGCATACACACATGCAAAAATGTACAAATAAAAACAGATATCTCAACACTCCAGTGCTTTCACGTCGCACACGCTTGCATATTTTTGTGTCATTATATGTACGGTTTAATGACTACGCCTTGAGACATGTGCACCCATATACACACCTTCAAATGAGTGCACATACACGACTCTGCCTCACTCTTTCTTTTTCTTTCTCCTCAAATACTCATTTTTCCCCTCCATCTCCTCTCATCCCTGGAGGCCTGAGTACATCAGTTCATCGACACATTTCGTTCTGGTCGGTGGTCTCCATGGAGCCTCCTGTTTCATGCGACCTTTCTCCTACTCTCCGTTCTGGGAGTCTCGGGCGTCTGGTCACTCTGAATCACTCCCTCCGTCTGCCTTTGTTCGGATAAAAAGGTTCGGTAGAGAAAGGGAACCAAGCGCATAAAGGGAGATGAATCAACAGACATCTCCTGGTGCCTGCTGCTGCTATCCAAGTGAAGGATAGTACTGTTTGTACTCATCCACCTTATCACCCCTCCCCCTCAACATATCTCCTCAACCTCACGTCTCAGCCCCACCACAACCCCCACCTCTTCTGTTTTGTGCTCACATGCTCCAACTCAACCCGCTGCAGTTCTCATCCTATTTTTTACATCTCATCATCAGATCCCAGTTTGCTTCATTCCCATCAATAATGGAAACGTTTTTTTTTTTTTTTTACTGAGTGGAAATATATAACTCTCAGCCAATCAAGGGGAGGAGACATTGAAGACATTCCTCCAGCTGCTGTCAACCAATAGGAAAGGAGCATTGGTGGTTCAAATGAGATCAGAAGTGAGTTGATGCCATTGAAAGAAAAAGTAAATTATTCAGGTGACACTAGACCAGTACAGCCATTTTGGCTCTGTGGGGGAGGCTAGTGCATTGAAGAAAACACTGCTTTTTCTACACACTTCAAGACTTAAAATGCAAATAGGCACACTGTGACAGTAGCACTCAGTCATAAATTGAAACAGCCTTAAAGATAACTAAACACATGCAAATTAGCTGATTAGCTGAATATGTAAATTAACACATTATTTGTAGAAGGAATTTATATGTTAATTGACACAGTGGCTCACTGTAAATTAATCATATATATTATACATTAAATATAGAATAATCTATGGCAATGGATATAGATAAAAGATAAGAATAACAATTAGCTGCCGTTAGTAGTCTCTAGTAGCTGCTTTCTCTCCCATTGATCTGATATATGGCACTGAACCAAGTTACAAATTGGAGAAATCTCATTCTAATGTTCATAATGCTGAGCAGAGCCCAGCTTCTCTGAATATCCACGTCAAAGCAGAATGCTGGCTCTGCATTCAGAGAAGATGGGTATGGGGGGGGGTGAGTTAGCAGTAAGCTCTGTTGGTTTCTCACTCTCACACACTTTCTCTCTTTTACCGTCTCTCATCCTTTCAGTCTCTTGGCCCTCTGACCTGTGCAGGTCTCACGTTCCTGACTCCTCTCTCAGCTAGCAGCCAATCGATAGATGGATCTGACTTTACCCTGCCTCAATAACCCCTCATGCACATCCTCTTCCTCTGAGGGGTGTGTATGCCAGTAGACGAAGGGTATGGGTCTGCATGTGCAAGTTTGAGCTTGCAAGGCATGGTTTTGGGGGTTTCTGGCAGAGCTGTGTATGAGCGTACTTGTGTGTCTCTGTCTGCCAGCTCCAGTCTCTCACCCTAGGGCCTAGAAGTCACGGCAGTGAGAAAACAGATTGATTTCTCCCCTCCCACGCACAACAATTAACTACACAGCGCTCAATTAGACACACGCTGGAGACGCCTTCAGACAAGCCTTTGCCTTGACCTGGGATCTGTTTGCTGCAAACGAACCTGTAGTACTTCTTCATCCCTCCAACCAAACATCAGAGGTGTGGAGAATGGTGAGAGCCAGTGAGATGATTGTAGGAAGGTGTTAATGTGTGCCCTGCTCTGACTAAATTAACTCTTCCTGTTGTTTGTGGCATATTCCAAGGAGTTATTCCCAGCACAAAATATTCCCAGCACAGAATGAGCCAAGATTATCTATAATGATGTCAACGATGTGCAGTTTTATTATCACCGGTGTTCATACACTGCTCCACAACTTGTGCCGCTAGCTTAGTAAGCGGAGTTAAGATGCTAATTTAAAGGTAGAAGGATTTCAGTGGAGCGTGGAACCCTCTGTATCAGGGACCCCATGTCCACCTTGGAGACCCATATCCGCGTAACACATGTTGATCATCCAGTAAAGGACAAACAAGGTTGTCATCCCTCCGTCAGCTTTCTGTCACTTTTCATTTTTCCATGTGAAACACTCCAGTGAGCATGTCTCTCTCTGTCTCTCTCTCTTTCCTTGAGCCAAGACATTTGTCAGAATTTCAACAACGTCCTCCTGCCGCCTCAGTAAACCTGGCTCAGTTTGTTGACTGCCTAAGACATAGATGTCTATTGTCTATGTCTGTTCAAGGAAATAAAATGCAACCTCTATTTACCATCCTTAATTCTTATCGTACACTGATTAATCCAACTGTGAATGTAATTAATTCTGCATCTATCACTGCATTTTCACCTTTTGCAGCATTCTTTTCCAAAAATATTGTAATTAACAACAACATTCGAGCTATTATAATGAAGTATCAAATTTACAACAAATTCACTAAACAAATGAATAATCCTGTGTGCAGTATTAAAATGTGTATATCTTATTAAAAGTAGGAAAAACAGGTCATCGGCACATTAAAATTGAGCTGTAACAATTATTTCCACAGATGCTGGTGCTGACGCTAATTGTGATCTACTGCTGCATGGCCAAGTCATTCCAGGGTTTAAGTGTGTCATTCATAACACGGGCTAAGGGAGATAATAGAATTTGAGAGTGTGTATGTGTGTGTATGTGCATGTGTGTGTTTATTAAAGACAGAAGGAGAAAGAGCAAATGAGAGAGAGAGAGAGAGAGAATGAGACTGAGAATTCATAGAAGTACAAGCTCCAGTGAGTGTTAACATTTCTAATTATCTCACTGTCACGTCTGGAGGCTAAGAAGATAACACCTGAAGTCACCAGGGTGGTAGAGTAGGCATACACACATACAAAGTATACACACACTCACGCAAACAGTCCCACAAGCACACGTGCCTCCCACCTCCTCTGCCACCACCATGCCAGGCTCACATTTGTCTCTCCCCACATGATTACCTCCACCAATCACTCCTCTTCTTCTATCTTTTTTCTAATTTTTTATTCTCCCTCTTGCACTCACACTCTGTATGAGGAATGTGTGAAGTCCCGCTTGTGGACTCTCTGCTGCTTTCTTTCGTATGTGCTGATGTCAAGGTGCTGCGTTCATCTCACCCCTGCTGCCCTTTTATGCAGGCAAGCCCAGCAATGCATTGCATGTTTCCACTGATGTTTATCCTTGTCATGCCTATTGAACACGGCTTATGGCCTGCGTTTGATATTAAATCCCATGCTGAGGGGCTATCTGGTTGTTCCACTGATCAGATAAGCACCAGAGGGAAGGAGGGTGGATTTAACTGGTTTTAGTAATCACAACAGTCCATCCCCTTCCTCTATCCATGCTACTGTATATCCAAACTAGGGGATTTACATTGACACTGTAGGTTATTTTGGACTCTGACACCATAATAATGTAAACTCCTCTTTCTATATTGCCTCAGACATAATATGAGACTTCACAGTATAGCGCTGTATTACTACTATAGCTGCACCACCACCGCCAACCAGCTATATTCTACAGCTTGCTTAAGGGCTGATGAAATATTCACAGACCTGAGTGTTACAGCAATATCTGGTACTGTGAAGCTTTTTAAGGTCAGCTTTCACTGAGACTCTCTTGCTGGCCTGTCCTGTTTTGCCTCTGATGCCCTGCAGAGGGCCTTTGGGGAGTGATAGCCATTCTCCTGTGACTTCTTTCTCTCTGTAATACACCTATTCACCACCACTCTGGCCTGCTAACCACAAGTACTGTGAAAGCTAGAAACATTTCCACTTCAGGTCTTGGTCAGGGTGACTCACTGGGTGCTGAAGACCAGGCTTGCTCGCTTCGAGACTGTTTAAAAATGATAGAGGCTTTCACACGGAGGAGAGCCTTGAAATATTAATCACATTAGAGTTAACAGAGCTGTCAATCACACCAGATACAGTACGTTATCCTAGTGACCCAACTGTGTGGGCTCCACTGCCACTTGCCATCATTTGCAAACTGAAAGTGAAACAAAGACAAAAAGGCCAATTTTCTCCATATTGACAGCAAACACAGTGAAAGCAAAGACATGTGCACTAGCCTGCTCAGTCATGAATAAAGAAGGAGCTTGTATACAGGCCAACAATGTCTGCTTGTTGGTGAAGAAGTGCAAACACAACACTGCCCACATTAACAGGCACACAAATCACAACAGCCTGGTGTCAGTGACCCAGCATCCTGGTCAACAGTCACAGTTTGCCCCCCCTCACACCTAATCATCCAATTCACTGACACTCACATAGCCATGGCCTTATAGCCTGCTCTGTGCACCAGCAATCCAGCTTTAACAGCACAGAGGTCCAATGCGATTCATGGCATTTATTGCTCTCAAACTCCCATGGAAGCAGGAGCTCTGTTGCTGTGACATCATAGCTAGGGCCCTGATTGGTCACCAGATGGCTGCCCTGATTGGATCGTGGCCCAAAACTGTGCGGGTTGAATCACTGGCTCAGTGCTGTGCTGGATACTGATCCAGCCCACCTGCGCTGCCCAGCAAACACACGCACACATTCATACATACACACAGCCCACACTTTGACACGTGTACACATGCACATTAGCTAAAACGCATGCACAGTTCAAGTGTCAATGACATTCAATTAAACGTTCATTCATAAAAAATAAGTCACTTAACTGCCAACAACTGTACCTTCCTCCTCTCAATCTGTCTTTACCTTTTATATGTCTTGTCAATTGATTTTAAAGCGCCGCTTTTTGTAGATTATAGCCCTTTAAAATCTAAGTGCCCTTGTTTAACTTAGCTTAAACGACTCTCCCTCTTTGCTTCGTGGGTTAGGCCCCATTTCAACATTTCTGAGCACTGTCCTGGGAGACATAAAGTGAATGAGAAAGCAAGGGCATTCAAAGAAAGAAAGAGAGAGAGAGGGGGAGAGAGGTTTGCTGTGCTATGTGTCAGTTTCTGAGTGTACAGAGGCTTTTACGTATGTATCTACTTTCACTCACTGTCTCTGTTTGGCTACGTGAAGCAATAAGTAGCCCTTAAGTGCAGGCATTCTTTTTTAAATACACTACAAATGGACATTAGCTTCTACTTGAGCCTTGAGAGGCACTCATGAAGCTTTCCTGATTGAGACATGAAACCAGAGCACTCCTCTATTCTCTCCCCATCCTGCAATCCCAAAGGGATGCCTGCAGCGAGCCTCTCTAAAGATACCCCTGGCACACACATCCGCACCAAACAGAGTTCCCTGAGGACAGCTGCAGGCATACTGCAGTGTCCATCCCTACAACCAGACCTCCACTCCATTCCTGGTTTGTCCCAGAGGTGCGCAACACTTTTGAAACAGCAGTAATACTGTTATCAGTTATTCCACTTCTGCAGAAACCTCATACTATTTTTTAGTTCTTTGATGTTTCAATGTCTTCTGTTTTGTTTTTGCACTTCAATCTGACTCTCTCCCCTGTTTCCTGTTGTATCGGCAGACTGATCAAACACTTGCATCTGCAGGTTTTTCAATCCCTCCAGAAGTGAGGGAGAAAGAGAGCTTCACAAACCTCTCATAAGCCCAAAAGAAACAGAAGCACAACATTTGGCAGTGGGACAGACCCCCTGCTGCACCTGTGGCTGTTCAGGCAGATCAGTATTTAGCTGGGGCTGCCTGCTGCCTTGGGGACAATGAGAGGGGAATGGACGGATGGACTGAGGATTTGAGAGGAGGACTTGGACACCGTTCCTCAACCTGTGTGCCAGCGTTATGGGTCGAGTGGACCAAATGTCTACTCACTGGCACTAACACACAGCTGTTTTGTGATCTGCCTTGGGCCAGCCTCACACACACACGAACGCACTAACGAACACACACACACGCGCGCACAAGCACACGTTAAGAACAAATTCAACTTCTTGTCTAACACTGCCTTCACCTCTTTTTTGCTTGTCTATAAAAGACGAAAAGGTTAGGTGTATGTGGAAGAATGAGACTTGAATTACTTTCTACAGTTTACAAACACTTGTAATTAACACATTGTGAGAGTGTTCATTTGAAATATCTATATTCAGGAAGTACCAAATTTGAAACTGTAGCTGCTACCATGTGCTTTGAAACTGTTCCCCATTCTATCTTTCCACCTTGCTCTGCATTGCAATGCATGCTAGTAAGGTTTCAGACCTGTCTCACACTTTTTTCCCAAGGTCATCATTACAACAGAACAAGCTTCACTCTAAATTCAGAGTGAATCCATTCTGTTGCCAAACACCCCCCACCCCTTTAGTATTTAAGAAAGCTGTTGATGACACCTGTTCCCGTTCTATCCTTGGATGTTGGAATCACAATGAAGGGAATGGCATCAAATGTGTTATCTGCTTAGGAACTGTGACGCTGCGTTTCTATGACAACACTCCACCCGTTGTTTCAGTCACTTTGCTGTCTTTTCTTTTAGTGCAAGCTATTCTCCACGACAGTCTGGGTCCTGTAAAAAGGGCCAACAGAGGTGGACTATGGATAAGGAGCCAGAAAAAGAGGGTAAGGCTCAAGTCCCTCATTTAGACACCTGATATAGTTCTGTATGGGCATATTTCCCCATAATGTTTACTTCTCTTGCTCTCAACTTAGCTATTAAGGATAAAATGAAGAATTCCAGGATGTCCCTGTGCTGTTCAATACACACATTTAGACCTAGATTTAGATTTAATTTGTGGATTTATTCTCCTATTGACTAAGAGCTATGTTTACCTAATTATACACAAAACAGATATTCATCAGTATGGCACTTGTTTGTGTGTGTGTATCTTCTTAAAAAATGAACACAGAATCCTGTGGTGAGGTGGTAACACCTTCCCCTGGGGGCCTGGGACGTCGATCTGCATGGTGACAAACTGTTGTTCCAATCGATACGGCCCATTATTGATCGTTCGCTGATGATCAATGTCTCCTCCTTGTCTGTATCATTATTGCAATGGGTGACATAGATGAGCCCTGGTGCTCCCATTATCCCCGACTATATATATACTCTCACTCCTTGTACTTTGCACTTACACATTCAGTATGCTCTCACGCAGACATGCAGAGGGATCTACAATACCTAACATGTCATTTACTTAATTAGATCATGATGTTTAATAAAGCACATGTGTATGTGTGTACACTCCCATAGAGTCTGTAGCAGAATGATAAAGTGGACCTCAGTCCACACTCAGGAAAAAAGGAGATGAGAACAGCAGAAGAGATGAGACGGAGGGATAGAGACAGAGAATAAAAGACGAGTGGAGATGTTCACTAGCCTTATCACTCTCTCTCTTTCCCCTGGTTCTAGAGTTTTGCAGGGTAGAGAGAAACATTGAGAGTGAATGAGAGTCACAAGAGACTGACCAGTCTCAGAGGCTACAAAGAGCTGCGGGGGAGTTAAGGGGTAGTAAAAAAAAAAAAAAAAAAAAAAAAAAAAAGAAAAGAAAAGCTGGGCCACTTTACCAACTCTTTTCCTCATATAACTCCACCACTGCACCACATACAAGCAGACACACAGATATACTGAAGGCGTTAAGCAGACGGTAATGGAGACATGAGGAGAAAAGACAAGAGAGACAGCAGCGCAGAGGGGAGCCTGATGGGAAAAGACAAAGAGGAGGGGAGGGAGCAAGGGATGAGGGAGGGAGAGAGATTGAGCACATAAAAGAGTTGTAATTTGCCTAACGAAAGAAGAGAGTGACAGATAGTGGAAAATGAGTATGTTGAGGGGAGGAGAAAATGATGGGCTAGGGAACATGTTGGTGGGTTGGTAAAGGTTGAAGGAGAAACAGAACACAGATAAAAATGGGAGAAAGTCAGAGATTCAAGTGGGAGGAGACAGAGAAAAGATCGTGGGAATAGTGTGTGAATGTGAGAGATGCTGGGCCTGGGAGAAAACTCTAAAGGACATAACCGGGGGGTGGAGAGAGAAAGATGGCGGCGCAGAGTGAACGGAGAGCTGATGAAGATGGAGGAGGACTGGGGTGGGGAGGGTGGTCTTTAATCAAAATGTTTTTCAATTAATTTTACAATTAAGGTGCTGCTCGTTAGCTTTGGCACACACAAGAGATGACATTGCTAGCAGTGCTATGCGTGTCATTAATATAATGATGACAGATTGGTGCTCCTGTGGGACTGCCTCTGCTCTGTGACAGCTGGGCCTTCCAAACCTCACCTGACCGGCATGATATCACCTCACCTCATTCAACATGGATGCTAGTGTACTGTCTCTTCTAGAAATGATTTTAAGATTTTATTGCTTGTTTTTAAGGCTTTAAATGGACTGGCCCCTCAATATTTATCTGAACTTTTAAAGATCCACAGTCCAGTCAGGACTCTAAGATCTTCAAACCAGATGATTTTAGATGTTCCCAGAGCCAAGCTCAAAAAATAGGGGTGACCAAGCCTTCGCTGTTGCTGCCTCTGTTTTATGGAATAACTTACCATTTTTTATCAGATCTGCCCACAACATTGATGATTTTAAGTCATTACTCAAAACTCACCTTTTTCTTTGGCTTTTAGTTAAGTTTGAGCCCTTGCATCTCGACCTGCCTCTGTATTTATTTATTTATTGTGTATACTTTATTTCTATATTCTTATCACCCTTTTTATTGTTTTTATCACTGCCTGAGCCTGTACAGCACTTTGGTCAACAATGGTTGTTTTTAAATGTGCTTTATAAATAAATTGAAGTTGAAGTAGTGGTACAAGGGACACGGCCAGGACACAACAGCTACTGTACACCCATTTGGCTCTGCCAGAAAGGGCGATCAGAGATTCTGCTCCTCCTTTTCCTTCTCCCTCCTTCCATCCTTCTCTTTGTCATTCATACAAGGACATATGATCAAAGTAACAGTGACAGGAAATAAACTCCTGCCCACACATACAAAAAAATGCCAAAGGTGCACTTGTGTTACGGTTTCGTACTATATATTGACTCACAGACGATTAATCACTTGAGGAGCAGAGCACACGCACCCAAATTCACAAACACACACACACACACACACGCACATCCACATACCACACACTCAGCTGGAGCCTGACTCTCTTATACACTGTTGTCATGGCAACCCCATTAAGGGAGGACACTCAGGCTGCAACTCTGGTGAAATCAGCCTGTCTCCCTTCTACCTCTCTCTCCCTCTTTATTTCTCACACACATACAAACACACAAGTACATAGACACACACACACATACATACATACACACACACACACACACACTTTCGTTTCTTTCACCGCCAGCCATTTCTATTTGTCTCCCTCCATTACTTTCTCTTCCTCGCCCATTGTCCTTCTCCTCCTCTCCTTGCATCACCCTTGGCGCACCTCTCTGCCCGTCTCTCTCCATTACTGTGCTACCTTTTCATCTTCTCACCTCCCGCCTCCCACTTCCCAGGCGAATGTAAATATGTCATCTCACTTTTCAAACCCTCATTGTGTTTATATGTCTGAGTTTTGTCCAACCACACATTCTGAGGACCTTTCAGTCTGTCGACTACAGACTCTGTCTGTCTCTCTCTTCTTTTTTTTTTCATCCATCCATAGAGACATAGGATACATTTGTGATTGAGGCGGCACCTCTCTTCTTGTGCCCTCTCCAATTAAAGAGGTGATTTACAGGGGGAATCAGTCAGAGGGCAGCCTTGGAGGACAGCTTTAATAAGGGTTCAGTGCTGCACCACTCTCTTTTTCATGCTCTCTCTCCCTCTCTCGTAGGAAGATGGCTTGCCATTTAGCAGGTGTGAGTACAGGAGACAGGAGAAATAGGTTACAGGGCAACCTCTCTCTGACAGGCACATTAAACAGTGGCCCAGTCGTTAAAAGCCAGCTAACCAATGATGATCAATGCCAATTTGCAGGTGCCTCAATGCAGTTAAAATAATCACATAAAAACAAGCTCAAGAACTTAACTCCTAATTCAGATATTATTCAAGCTCATGCCTCGAGACTCAGCTGCCACATTAGTTCCAGCAGCCGTCTCATCCATCTTGTAGCTCGCTAGCAGTTGGTGAGCTCACTGTGTTGCTTCACAACTTCATGATATTGATGGCACGCCTTAACAAATAACGGCCTGTTGTTTCGAAACCATGGCTGTTCAGAAAATACTGCTATAGAAACTCTACTATCCTCTCATGCCTTCGTATGTATCATGGTTAGTGTTCATCCCTATGGGCCACCTGTTTGCCACAAGCCAGAGCATCAAGACTCCCCACCCATTCTGATCCACTGCAACCCATTTGATGAGCTAGATAACACAGTGTGGAGGGTAGCACACACAGGATGCCCCCTAGAGAAATAATATCAAGATACAACAAGTGAATGTGGAGGATAAGCAGCAAGGCCCAGGCCTAGCAGCTGGCATGCATGATGAGAAGAGTAGAATAAAAGAAAGAGGGACAGTGATGGAAGAAAAAGGAGAATTTGAGACAACATAGGGAGTAAGCAAAGGAGGAAGAGGTGGTAGAATGAAAAGGAAATTGAGAGGGAAGGGTATTGTAAGTGGGGGGGTAGTCTTCATTAAAGGAGGCAGACAGGAGAGAGCAAGACAGCAGCATGTGAGACATAGGGTGTGAGTAGGTGGTAGGATGTGAAGGGGGATGTGAGTGGAAGGGAAGAGCGAGCATTAGAGGGAGACGGAGGCATCTGCTGCTGCTCCACATGGATGTTTATCCAGCCTGTGGCTTCCTGAGAGACACATCGTAGACCTTCTCTTCCCCAGAAGCCACCTCACACATTACTCCGTTGGTCTGCATGTTTGTGTCTGAGGAGAAGTCCAGAGAAATTTCTGTGGTTAAATAGTCTTTGCATGTAATACTCACTGGCTGAGTATGTGTGCCTCTGCACAGCTATCTAAGTATAGCATCACTGTCTCTTTTGCATGTGTGCTAGTTTGCCCTTCACGATTTCTGGTTGTGTTTCAGCATAGTGTAAAACAGAACAACCCCTTTAGCAGGCTGGTGGTTGTGTTGAGCTGCGGGTGAGGGGGAGGGATGAGGCGGATGGAAGGATGGCGGTAAAAAGAAGAGAAGAGTGTGTATATTTAGCTCTGCGCACATCAGTCGGGATGCCAGACAGAAGGCTGAAGTACTGCTTAATACTTACAGTTCGTACTGTTAATACACACTGACCGCAGAGTAGTTGACTCGGAGCACAGAAACCATGTACAGGCTAACAGCAGCTATGGCATGAGGATCGCCTCTCAAAATGGAGGGGAGCAGAGAGCTCTGTGGCTGTTATGAATATCTGAAGCACCCATATCGCTAGACTCCTGGTTGTTGCTCGAGGGGGGTAACATGGGCGCAGGCACAGTGTGGTTGGCAGTGCAAAGAGGCTAGGATGGAGGGGGTTGGCGGGCAGTGGCGGAGGCAGCGGCCCATTCTGAGGCTGGCAGCAGGCGGCTCAGTGAATGAAAGCAGGGCAGGTCATGTGTGGGAGGGGAGGCGGGACTCTCCTGCTGCTGAGACAGATGCCACGGTTGTTAGGCTTAATTTCTTCTGCCAAGCACCACCCAGCACTGGCCAAAAACAAACTCAAATGCTTGTGGCCAGTGTGTGTGTCTGTTCCTGTGTCTGTGTGTGTGTCAATAGAGAGAAAGAGCACTGTTTGATTCGGTATCAGGCACTACCAGGAGCGCACACAAGCGGAGCAGTAATCGTTTACTGTTCAATCCTGTCCACCTTGCATCTCCTCCTCTGTTCTCAGAGTTTCTTTCTCTGTCCTATCTCCATTTCTCACCATCCATCTTCCTGACTCTTTCTAGCCCGTCTTTCTCTTTTACACACTCTCTCTCTCTCTCCATCTTTACTCCATGTTTCCCTCTGCAGCAGAGCTGGCTCCCACTGCAGTGAAAAGAAAAAAGGCAGAGAGGGTGGTTGAGGGGGGGAACAGAGACTGAGAGAGAGAAGTGAGAGATGAAGAAAGAGCAGTGAGGTATTTGGCTCAGTGTTGCATTATTGGCTCTAGTTGATCTGATCTGAGCAGATTACAGGAATACAATTCTCACAAATCACCTCTGCCCCTTGAGCCTCACACCCAGTCACCTGCACGTAAACACGACACACAAACAGTAACTCTCTAACACACACACACACCCACCTCTGAGCCAACACCCACACGTGTGGCCTGTCTAGCCCTTCAGTAGTCTAGCTGCGCTCTATAACTATCATTGCATACACCCCCAACACTCGAGTACACACGTCATTCACCACACTACCGCCTTCCTTGACAAGAGACATCACCCGTGCAGCAAGATAATTACTTCTCAACTGATAATTAGTGAAATTAATTCTGCAGCAAAAAAAAGACAGATTCTCAAAGCTGAATGTATTCAAATATACCCTCGTAATGTGTTTCATTATGAATGAACACTTATTCCTTTCCTCCACATGCTCGTTCATTGTCTTCTTTCCTCTCTTGACTTTGCTCAACCCAGCTGGGTGGGAGGCTGTCAGGGTGGGGGTGGGGCCGCATCCTCTGCCAAGGCCAGAGCAACATGTTTTGCCTCTTTACTTGCACATCAATTCAAGTATTGATCATGTTTGTGTTAAGCGTGAGGAAATAGAAAGCAGGGAAGTCAGAAAAACACCAAACAGAATTCATCAGAATACTCTATTGCCATTCAGGAATTGAAAACACTGCTGACACACACACATACATTCAGCCTTGGCACACACCCCTCACTAACACATGACACATATATTTACACGCCTACAAGAAACAGGTGAAGACAAATTCAAAGCAGCCTCTAAATTTGCCTTTTCAACAAACACACACACACAACCACCGCCACATTCATTTCATCTGTAGCACAGCAGATCTTTGCATGCCGATCCATAAACATCGATTCACTCTTGAACAGCACTTTTTCATTTATCCATTTACTCATTCATTCACTTCTATATTTCATGTCAAATACATCCCAGCTGCGGTGGCTGAAGTCTGGCACTTAACTGACTGTGGTAGGTTTTTTTCTTAAAACTAAATGAACACAAAAATGAAAGGAGAGTTATAAAGAATGTGCCACTCCTGTGTATTTTTTCATAGACAAAAAGAAGAAAAAAAACACTCTTTAACTCCTGCAGAATTATGGACTGATGCATCAACATCTTACAGTTTTAACTGCAGCAGTAACAGTTGCACATGTGCATCACATTACAAATGCTGGAGTTGCCATTGTGCAGCACAGCAGTAATCTCGCTCTGTTTCGCTCTCTTCTCTCTCTCTCTCTCTCCTCTCTCTCTCTCTCACACACACACACACACACACACACACACACACATAAACACACAATCGCAAAAGCACTACCAAAGCGCGTCATGGTGTCTGGGTGGTAGACAGGCTTCGGAGACAACAACGGTGAAAATTAAATTCCATTTAAAGCTAATCCCATTTCCATCCTCTTCTGAGTCTCACTGCTATTGTGACAGTCAAGGAAATCTGTCTCAATTGTTCCATTGCGGGAATTGATGGTGAAATACGATACAGCATAAATAATGGAGCTTGATCACCAAGAGACAGGCCCTGAAGGAGACTACAACAGGGTCAGACAAGCATACTGCAGCCAAGGGTGCTGGAGAGGGCAGGAGATATACCCATGTCAGACAAGAGGGTGAGAGAGACAGGTGAGCTATTTCAGCTAGAAATAGCTGAAGTCTGCCATAGAAGCAGAGACAATACACTGCGTGTATATTTACGCCATGCTAATTCTCTTGACATTTCACAGGCAGTATTGTTTTGCTGCGGCCGTTACTGAGGACTGTAGTCCAGGCTGCAGGACAGACAATAGCCCTGTCTAAAACATCCAAACATCAATATACCACCACTGTCACACACAAAAATAAATGCATATGCGCCTCTTCGTGTTGGAAGGGAATCGGCCATTGGCATCCCAAGGGAAAGAAAGCAAGAACAAATTATCTCGCTGCTCTCTAGTAACAGCTCTTCTCCGATCAAACTCTGGCATCGCCTAATGTTCCTCTCTGTATGAGAGTAAATATACTCATCTATTACATGAAACAAAACTGTTCCTAGTTACATTGTTCCAAGAAGATTGGGATTATTATTTAATGGAGTTTAATCTGAACCAAAAACACAAACTTAACAAACAAATAAAATACAGTGATGATTATACAGAAGGAGACATGAGGTGTTCAAATGTAGCTATATTTATGAACCAAAAAAGACCAGAGAGATGCTCATCTCCCAGGCCCATCTGAAATGATGTAGAAACGGGAGGGGACTGACACAGACAGATAGATGTGCAAACACCATCCACCTACTTTTCCTATTTGCATTCGTTTCACATCCAACTCGAAATTCACATTCAATTTTATAGTCGGTTCACGTTCGAACTGGCACTCAAATTCAGCCACTTGTGCATGCAGTTTGTATTCGTGGGTCAGTGTGGTTAAAGCTGACACTTTCTGTCAACACACCCATCACTAACCCCCATTACTCGCTCACTCGGTCTCCTCCATCATGCCTCACTCATTCATTTGCCATCATACACGCGCACACACGTGCACCGACGCCCCCGCAATCTGCACAAATACACAGTCATCACTGTTTGTTTAGCGGTTTGTTCATTTGCTCAGGCCTTCACTTGTCCACAATATTCTCACCCACTCGTTCCACATTCACCCATTGTCTGGGCCACTTGTGCTCTCACCTGGTCCTCCTCCGATCTCACTCTCATACTCTCACCCACTTACAACTTCTACTTCTCACCTATTGTTCTCAATCACACACTTTCTCTCTCTTTCTCCTACTCTGTCACTGTCCTTGTCACACAGTTCACATCCAGTCTGTCCCTTGCTGTCATTAACCCCCACAATGACACAGTCCCTCACCCCACTACTCTGTTCATCCTCCAAGACTCTCAGGCTAAGACTGCTGTCTCCCTCTCTGTATAGATCACCTCCACCCATTCCAATAAAAGATTTAAGAGTTCCTTTAAGTGCTAATCAGGTTGTCATCCGTGCAGCCAAAATCAGAGGCTTGATAAATAAAGGCTTGTCTCTGTTGGCTAGCAGCTCACTGTGTTTAAATAGGTGACACCGGAGTGCATTCTTAGCACACCGGATCGATGCCAGAACCCCTGGGGTCCCCTGAAACGGTGAGCAGAGACAAAGCTTAGCCCTCAATAATAACGCAGGGATAGGCAGCTTGCTCCCTATTTTCAGAGGAGCTCTCCCTGGGCTTGTCCTCCACTCCCCTCGCTCTTTTTTTTTCTCTTCCTCTCATCACAACAGGCCTTTTCAACTTGCCAGTTGGCAGAATTGCATAAGCATAGAGACTCAAAACCTTTATTTTTGTACATTACACAGAAGGTTAAGCTGTTACACGAATGAAAGTGCATTAAAAAAACAAACAAAGAAAGACACAACAATTACTCCCATCTTCAATCCCCAACCAGCACACTTTCTGCTGTCCAATCATCCCATCACATGACACTGCAGCCAATTTGCTGCTATTCCCAATCTCTCTGGCGCAGTCAGACTGTTCGCCGTCACTCAAAATAGCATATCTTCCATCCTCACAGTCCTTGCTGTCTCCCACTATGCTATATCACCAAATCTCCCACCCTTGCCCAATTTATCCATCAGTAAGTCCAACTCAACAGGCGTGTGCTACCACTGACTCATGCCTGCCCACTACAACCTTACAAACCTCCTTAACTCTTCTCAGACCCCTACTTCATCTCACCTTGCTTCCATTTACACTCCCTCCAATGAAAGCTGCACACCCTGCGATGGCAATATAAAGGTTCACCTCTCCCACTGTGACTCTTTTACCTCACTTTGATTTTCTGTCCATCAAGGGGGCGTGGATTAGCGCTCTCTTGTTTATCTGCTCGTCAGTTTTATCTATCTATCACTAAGCCATCCGCTGTGCTGCAGTGGCCTCAGCACTGCATTAATCCCCTATCAGCCAGCCAGCCATCCATCAACCCCGCTGTCTATCACGTCAGATCCATCATCCGCCCATCTGTCTCACACTGCCCATGCTCAGAAATTATCTACTCGCAGAGCCCCGCTGGCGAGTCACAGAGGGTGGAGGGGATGGCGGGGCAAGAGGAAATTAGAGGGAAATGCAGAAACAGAAGACAGGGGAGAGGGAAAGAAGATTATACCCTACCCTTCCTTTCCTCTCCTTCTCTCAGCCCGCATGCTGCTGAAAGCCTTCTCTCCATTTCACTCCATGCTTATTAACTGTTGTGTTTGTTTCCTTGTAATTTGTTTGTTTTCCTCACCCGCTAATTCTAGCCAGTGGGAGAAGTGCCAGTGGAGGGAGAGATAGCTGCTGGGGATGGGGGTCATAAATCCCATAAAACCCCGATGTAGTGAGAAACCCCAGCCCCTCCTTCTTCAGTACTTTGGAGCAAGGAAGGGATATTGTCTAAAGCCTCCAGCTTTAAAACAGCTCAATATCTGGGTTCATCAGAGGTCATTTGTATTTCCATCCATATCTACTAGCATCAGAAGGTGAGTGAGGGGGGCACATGAGTAAGAGAGAAGGTGAGTGTAGGGCAAACATCAGTACATTCGCAAAGGAGGGAGAGTCCACATAGTCGCATGTAAGAGCAGGGTGCAGGGGCAAGAGAGTGTAAATAGACACACATTAGAAGAGAACCCGTGAGCACACAGACATTCAGGTCTGTAAACTGCAAATCCTAGTTGAGCAAACAGGTTTGTATGTGGGCTGAAGCACCATAATTATTTAGACTAGTCGACAAATAGAATCAGTGAGGGCAGAACAAATTATTTAGAAGGTAACAGAGAGAGCATGAAAAAGGTTAATGCAGATACTTTTAGACTGTTAGTACAGAAAGACAACAACCAGGTTTATGGAAAGAGGAGGTTATACCCGCAGGCTAGCAGCTTCACAGAGAAACAAAGTAGTTGATCTTTGTGAAAGTATTTGCTTAAATATGCTCTAAAACCTGTTTGCTGTGAATAACTACCTGACTACCTCAAGGCAATTGTATGATCATAGTTTGCAGTGACTCAATTTGCCCGATGGCTGATGTTTACATGATTTGTTTGATGTCAAGTTGTTGAGCAAAACATCTTTTTAGCATCACAAACATGTTTATGTTTTTGATGTGCTGATGAATTAGGCCCTATAAGACAGATTTTGTCAGAGTTACATAACATAAACTCCTCTTTTCTGTTTTTTTTTCTTTTGGTTTCTACCAGTTTTAATGCTTCCCATTGCACTTAAACACAGATTTACACAGAAGCAAAACACGACAATAAAAATTTGAATTGAGGTGCACACACAGCAAAAAGATTGATTTTGAGGTCAATTGACTTATTGTTTCTTGAATTGTTGCTTTAATTCAACTAAGATAATTCATTTAGTACATTCGGATCATAATTAGGTTACAGGCATTTATGTAACCTCACTGAGTAAAGTAGTTCTGTCTTATTAAAGCTATTCTGTGAAAATGCTGCATAAGGTTAGTGTTTCCTTGTGAGTTGTTGAAAGCAGGTAAGGGTTTTCAGGCAGCCACAATCTTTACAACATCGTACTCTGACAATTTTACGATTTGTGCTAAAAAGAACTGACATTATAAAACATAATAAAATACAGTCAGTCATATTCATTTCATTCAACTGATGTATCTTGCATTCTGTTCATTTCTAAACCTAAAGATCATTCCAATAGCATCTTTAGTCATTCATCTTAGTTACTATACAATTTGTTAATAATGCAGAAATGCCAGTAGAGGACACAGCACTTCCCTTTACATTTGTTTGAACATGGTAATTACGGCTTGAACCATGGTCTATGTTATATGATTAAATAAACACATGCACTAGGAGTTTGTGCTCCACTACTAAGCTGCCACTGGTCTTGCTGGATTTTTCTCCTAGAATTTAAATTACATTTCAGGATCCTCAATAGCACATACAATAGCATAGCAGTGTTAGGAGACTTACATGTCAAGCCTCAGAAATTCATCATTTTTCTTTGCTGATGATCTTTTCAATCCAGGGAATTGCACATGGAATAGTAAGAAAGATAAGTGTGACACTCCTGCTTTTATTCATAATGGGTCAGAGCTTTGCACAAGGATATAGGGAAAAGAAGCCAGCTTGGGGGTGCCTAAGTAGTCAGAGGAAAAAAATAAATAAAAATACAAAGGCATTCTAGGAAAGTTTAAACTGTAAAATTAAAAAGTGAGGTTGAGGCACAGCATGTTCCTCATATGAAAGATGGTACTCTGGTAGCATCGGCTATTTTACTGTGCATCTTCAAAATGGCTCTGCTGTGAAAACAGCACAGTCTTAATAAAGATAAATCATTCATTCATTAAGCCCAATAAACGACTGAATGGCATATATGGAAAATGCAAAGCTTTCAGTGGGATTTTTTAATACTTACTGCACAATCGTCAAGTTGCTGCAACTGTATTTTCTGAAGTAGCCCATTTAATGAGGATGTCTCCAGTCTGAGCAAACAAAGCAACTCCTAATGTTTTTTGACATCAATTATTTTGATATTTTGATCATATTTGTCAAACACTACAGATAACTGCACTCTATATTTTGCAGGATAAAACCATGCTATCTTGTTGACCATTATTTTACCATAACTTAACTTGGATTCTTTTTCATTAGCTGCTTCCCCTATTATTGTCTATAATAAAATTGTGAGGTAGAGAGTACAAACCTTTTTACAGCTCCTGAGGGGAGGCAAGACAGAAACAATAACTCCTTAGCCATTTTTCTCCACATATATGTTGTTGTTCTGTCTATAGACGGATTTTGTCACCAAGACAGCAGCACACCCATGTAAGACACATTTACAAAACTGTGCTGTTGTGCATTTAAGATCAAAATGAAGTCTAAGTATTACTCATGTAATAACATTGTAATACTACTGAGTACACAAGGGCTGGAACATCAATATGTTGATGTGCCTCACGACTGGTGTGATCCTTTCACAAGATGGTCTCTAGTCAAAAATTAATGTGAAAAAGTAGCCAGCTGGACTTCTATGAGTAGTCGGCTGTTTGGCCGGCAGCTGGTGCTTATGGAAAGCTCCGTAATGAGCCTAAACAAACATCTCCAAACAAATGTTCTTCTTCCACAGGCAGTCGAATCAGATGAGACAGCTGTCAGAAAGCATCCATATCCATCCTGAGTTAGCTCTAATTAGATAACTACTCTCCCTCCTCTGGCCCTCTATGACAGATACTGCTCAATCATCATACTGGTGTTGAAAACCGCTCTACTCATACAATATGCAGTCTACAATTACAGAACGTAATGCTGTTACACAATGACACCTACCGCACTGCACATATCCTAGCATGGCACTAATGCTCACACACATGTTGTACTTTTGTTCATTGTATGTGTGCGTGCATTTGTTTGTGTATGTTCTCATGTGCATTAATATTGCATGCACATGAGTCCAACCTCCGTCTGATTCATCATTTCATAATACACAATAGAGCTTTTGCATGCGCAGTAATGAAAGGCTATAAATTGTAAATGCTACTATTTCTATAAATGGGAAAAAACTTCAGTCTAAAACAGATACTATTACCAGTTCCACTGATACACAGAAAGAGAGAGAGGGACAGATACACAGCTATATAAAAGTCACACAGCCTCATCAACACATACCAACATTATTTCGTACACACTGAATTAATCAGCTCTTAGACAAATAGCTGAATAAATACTCTGGATAACCAGATCAATACTGTACACTCAGTTCATTTGAGTTCACAGAGATGTCAAATTCTGCATAGTTCCACGGCACACTGATTAAACTGGCACCACATTAATTCAGTAAATCAATAAAACCAATCTTTCAAATAAATCAAGTTGCATGGACGGCTAGAGCCAATTGAAGGTCTAGGACACATTAAAATTCCCTTGCTCCCACTGCATATCTATGTCAAGCAGGCAGCACACTGATTTGCTATGTGGATTCCACAATTTGTGGAATGAAAATGATTAATCCATGAAACAATAACCAGGGTGCCAAGAAGGCACATGGTAATTCTATAATGATCAAAGACTCAATTAAATCCTTTTCCATTCTGTTCCCTAAATGCCTTGCGTCTGTGGCTGCAGAGCAAATGTGTGTGTGTGTGTGTGTGTGTGTGTGTGTGTGAGTGTGTGCGGTGGTCAGTTTATGTTGTGTGTGTCCTTTGTGTTGTCTCGGGGCTGTGAGGTGATCAGAGGTTAAACTGTGGTCTGGCAAGTATCTTTTGTGGTCAGATGACGTACGACGTGTGGTTCATGCTCATACTCTAATGGGGGCACAAGTGGTGTGATAGTAATCACTATTGACCTATACGTGCATTCATATCCTCTCAGACAAGTCTGTTTGTTTAATATTATTAGGAATGTCCTTTGTCATCATTCTATGAAGCCTTCACGGAGCTTGTCATTGAATTCCTTTAAACACCATCGTCCTTTTTTTGTCCCCGTTTCAAGTGAAGCACTCAGTAGCTAAATTTCTCTGCACTGCACTGTAGGTTTTAGAAACAAAGACCAAAAAAAAAGAAAAAAAAAAACATAACGAGGGAAGTTTTGCTGAGCGCACACGGTCATTTTTAGAAGCACCTTACTTCACATTGATCCACACCTGGCTGCTAGCTGTTTACTGTATCGTACATCTTTACAAGGAAAAAAAAGAAAAGAAAAGAGGCTCTAGCTACTTAATTCATGTTAAAAACATTAATCCTGTCTTTATAATTTAAAAAAAAATGTGATATAAAAGATTCCACAGATCTCCACCTGTCACTGAGTACCGTTGTGGTTTGGTCTGAGCTTTGTTGAGCTCAAGCTTTGTTTACCTCATATTTAGTAGTGTGTGCTCCGGGGGGAGTCCAAGATGTCCCCAAAACCCCACAACACAGAAATCATCCTGCCACCTTGTTTTCTCACTATAGACACTAGGTTTTATTCTAGAGCATATGGACAAAAATACCAACATGATATAATCTTGTGATAAAACATTTGCAGTGGTATGTCAGGACTATCAGAAAAAAATACGTAGATTGACAGCGAGGTGGAAATAACACTTTTCCTCTCAAAAACTGTTTGTTCTATAAATAATCTGATATTGCTTGTAATTTATTGCCCATTTCTGGCTGCATTAAACTATTGTTTCTGCCAGTTTTTTTTTTTTTTTTCACACAGGCACTATGACTAATCCTGGGATCTTTGACGAATGACAGACAAATGTGCTTATGAAACTGCTATTAACTAACTTCATGTTTCAACATTATTATTATCATTTACTGTACTTTCACAAACAAATTTTCTTCCTCAGTGTTGAGAGGCAACAGTAGCAAGTAAATGAGCAAATTACACTTCACATAAGAGAAGCGGCATTTGCATCATATAATTCAACGCAATCATGGAGCACAGTGGCACATATTTTATAAATGCATATTTTAGAAATTGTCTAAAATATCAGACAAATACAAAGAAGTTCAATGCATAATCCAGGATAAAATCAACAGTTGCAGCTGCCAATTGCAGGAAGGACAGCTGGCAAAAAAGTTCTAGTTAATGGGCTTATAATATCACTGCCCCATCATTATGAGAGTTCTGAGCAGTAGATGAGCTAATAGACAACTAATAGACAAATAGATTTAATAATAATATATCAATAAAATCATATATAAATAAAATATTCTACTCAATGTGATGCTTAAATGTATTCTTATGGCATGTAAGACAATTTTAGTCACCAGGGATCCCAGCTGGGTTAAACTGACTTGGCAGCAAATGAAAAAAATTAACACAAAAACATAATTCAAAGTGGTAAGTAGGTTTACTTTCGCTTCTTATGAGTATAACATGTACAAGGCTTTAATGCTTCAATCACTCTCTGTTTTAGGATGATATACAAAAGTGCACAATCAAACAGTCGTGACACTGTTGCAGCCAACAGGAAAAAAAATTAAATGAAGAAGAAAGGAGGGGGACCCTCCTCCACAGAAGTACACTCTTGCTGAGGAGTTGGCCCTCTGCAATAATAAGGGTGTCTCATATAAAATATCACCAGAGAGAGCCAAAGGGGTTTGCCAGTGAATGCTTTTGTCCTCCTGACAGACCCTCTGATGAACCACGCACTGAGCTTCATGGGATCTTCTTACAACAGAAGTGATCAGGTCAGTAGGCGGTGCTTTTATAATCACTGATCTGTTATCACAAACATAACCTGCTTTGATCACATTTGCTAAATGCCAATGGGCAAAAATGTTTATGAACTGCCAGCTGCAAAAAAAATAATCATGTCACGTATAAACATGCATTCATAGGAAAATGCATGAAATGAAATGTTTGTTTACATTGTAAAGCAAATCATGCAGCTGTATTGTTTTTTTTTCTCTTCTATTTTGACACATCACACTGCAACCGTAGCCTATATGCTTATCAATGCATGGCCAAAGCTAATTGCATAATGCGAAGACTGGATTAATTACCAGGCAGCAGCGCCAAAGCTCAGTGAGCTCAGATTCTATAAGAAATATTCTATTTGGTAAATACTGTTTGTTTATATCTCACTCTCTTCAGCATAGATCTATTTATTCTTAGACCAACAGATGGAGAAAACTGCTTTAAACAAGGGATGATTGTAGTTGGAGCGCTAGGGAGTCTGTGTGACTGTGCGGGAATGGAAAATGGTTTACATGGCTCACCGGTCAGGTAGGAGGGCCACAGCAGAATTTTGCTTGGGGCCCGACAGAGGTCAGTACCAGCTTTGGTCTTGCTAACCACCTTGATCTACATGTTACATATGTATCCTTCTGTTAATCAAAGTGAAAGGATGATTCTATAAGTCATTTTTTATGACTGCTGGGCACTATTACAAGTAGTCAAAGGATTAATCCAAACCAGTGCATTTCGATTTCCTCAGTAAAGGATGAACGGTGGTAAAAACTAGTGACAGGCTGATAAATACTGGGGTTGAGTTGGTGGAGAAGAAAACAGAGTTACAGAGTGAATGTTGATGTGGTAAATGTGTTAGCAGACATCATAATTATCCACTCTTCTTTTCTTTGGAAATTGGTGAAATTGCTTACTTAATTAATCCCAAACAAATCTGAGCCATTGTTTATCTGGTTGGAAATTTGTGACTCAAGTCGAGTCTCGCTGTGCTCTTGATATTTTGGAGCAGAATTCACTGTGCCAGCACAGGCTAACATTAGACGACCACTGTTGCAGCAGACTGATTAAAAAAGAAAAAAAAAAAAAAAAAACAGCGGCAAAAAAAGGTTAATATGCTGTTACGCTCATTTACTTTGGTGCACGGTGTCAGAGAGGTGAATTTATGATACCGCAAGTGTGGGTAGTATTTTCCTGTGGTTTGTGTCCATATGTGCAGAGGAGCAGAGGGCATGAGGATTGGAGACGAGCTGCACAGGGCAGTCTCAGGTGAGACATGCATAGTCCCAACATAATTATAATCCTTAATTAATCCACTCCGGATGCTCTCTCTCGCTCTCTTTCCTTCTTACTGTTTATGGACTCCTTCCATCATAATGCACCTCCCTCCTCTCTGTCTCATCTGGCATCTGCCTACTAGATGTATAATGCTCTAGGTGTTTTTGCAGCTGTTTATGAATATATGTGCCCTTTCACACCTCTCTCAAGAAGCTCAATCTCCCCGCTCCTCCCTCCTCCTCCCCCAGCTCATCTCTTTTCTCTCTACCTACTTCCCTCCAACTCCAATCTTGGCAGACGGGCAAACAAACAGCTTCTTTTGGTCCCGTGTTGTTTCTTGGTGTTGTCTCTTCTCACACAGCTCATAGCATGGACACACACACACATGCACACACACACACACACACACGCAGAGATACACAAACACAAACATGCTCACACCGGTCCAACACCATATACTCCAAGGGGAGTGCTGCTGACATAAATACGAACCCACCAGAGCCGTCCTCTGTGGAGTGACTCAGGTGAGTCTCAGGTGAACGTCACTGCTTGTCAGGGCCAGACAGCCAGACGCACACACAAACAGATGGAGTTCCTGTTTATATACATGTCTCCCTGAATTCTGCTGCCTGAAAATATATTGATAGCTTAGACGATAGCTTGAGTAACTCCTCCTGTAATAGTCACCGAGATGTGACGGAGGAACATTGGGGTCCTGCTGCAGTAGATGAAGGGTTTGTACATGGCACTAAGCTCTAGGTAATGAGCACAGAGGTGTCAGTATTGACAATTGCAGAGTGAGAGCGCCAGGTGTAAGGAGGAGTGACGACTGCTCCTGCCATTACCACTCAGCCTCCCGCTCTGCCTGTTCTGGCCGAGCCAATTAGGGGGCCTCATCCACCACTCTGGTCCGCACCCTCCGTCGAGCTATCAGAAAAACATAAGGATTGATTGGACAAGCTATTAGGTCAATTGATCCCTGTTTCCTTTCATCTGTGTGCTCCTTCTTTTTCAGATGGACAGACTGGATGTGGAAAGCTTCTCCAATTACCTGAGGACAAGGATTTAACTAAGACGGCCCAATCTTAGTTTCTCTCACTTTCTCACTATCTCTCCTTTTGCATGTGAGGATTTTATTTAAATTTTCTCTCTTTCTGCCAATCAGTGATTGGTTTTTGTGCAAATTTACCAGTCATGCCATGTGTCAAAAGCTTTCACAATCCTGCAGAAATGAAGTTGTTCTTGTTTGATAGTAGCTCTGAGCATGTGTTTGTGTGTTCTTTCTGTCTCTTGCTATTTATCAGTATTCATACATCTCCCTATGATTTTGTGTGTCGTTTTCTATAGGAGCAAAAGAATCAGAATCAATCTCACAGTATTAAGAGGACTATTACTATTACAGTTCTTTGAAAGGAGCTGCCTTAACTGAGCTCCTAAAATGCTGGACAATCAGCAGGGCGAGATTATATTGATTTGTGATCATTATTTTCAAGTGCCTTCACAACTGTGTCTTGGCACGAAGCCTTGAAAACCCATTAAATACATGTTAAGAAATGAAAACTGACAAACGAAGAGTGGGCTGATAACTGGTATTCGAAGTTTCTTTTAACAACATGAATAGGAAAATCAAGCAGGCTCAAAAGGCCACTCAAAGCAGTCCATTACAAATTGCAGTTCGAATTTGGTCGTTAAAATTGCAGCAATGCACTTTCAACACCAATTCAGAGTCCCCGTCCCCTTGACAAATCTGTGTAAAACTGAATGAATTGCTGGTGAGGCTGATTGGTCACATTGATTGAGAATCACTGAGTCTTTTCACTGCTGTACACCAAGGCGTCTCTCACTCGATAGACACAACCCAAATACACCAGGCACTCAATCCAATGTGTTGCTACATGGGCCCATCCAGCTAATTTAACACCCACTCCATTTATGAAAAAGAGTCCTCATCGATTCTTTCTCTTCATGTGCTCTTGTTGCTCCTGTTCATTTGCGCCATACCGGCGCCTACACATGCTCAAGGCTGGCAGCAATTGAATTGAATTAGTGTTTGGTAGGGTTAGATTGTATGATTGGTTTCTCAAAGCCCACACCTCCAGACTTTCTCCAGATCTGGTAGAGACCAGAAGTTACAAGCTGCTGTGTGCATGGCTACATTCAAAAAGAATTTGACAGCACAGAGGTCACGAGCTTCAAAATGGATGCACACTGCCCATCACTTTTGCACCTCGATACAACAGCAAAGACCTTTTATTCTTGTTGCCCATTATGAACATCTCCCCTTTGCTATCGCACTCGCGACTCTGCGCCCACTTCTATTTTGTTTTCCTTCCCTTATGCTACTCCAAACCATTATTCTGTGTTCATGCTGCCCAAATACAATCTAGCATTTAAGAGGAAAACAGCCAACATATTACAAATAGCCTTAGAAAATATAATAGGGTATTTTTGATTGCAATAATTAGTCCAACAACAGCTGTTTAAAACCATTTCCAGTGTGTTTTGTCGACAGTGGTAAAACGCTGTACCACAATAACTGTCATTATAATCATAATGGCTTTCCTGTTAGGACAAGTCTTATCAGGCTGGTGACAAACACAGAGCTGCCACTGTCAGGTAAACAGTGCTGCCAGCGAAGGGAAGGAGTAACTAAAAGCTACGTGGGACTACACAATAAACTGTTTCTAGGTCAGTTCAGTGGAAAACTGCCTGACAGAGACATAGCATTTTGACACAACTGAAAAGGGCATAAAAGATTACCTTTTGCCTGTAAACAAGATACATAGGGACGCTGCAGCACCCCATGGGACCTTATGAAAAAAAAAAAAAAACATGCATCGCAGCACTGCCACATCCATCACTGGTCACCTCAACCCACTGCAATAAAGCTACAATAGATATTTTACTTACTTATTTACCACTTATTGTGATAATAGCATCTATCAATGTGTATCCATTTTGCTGAATACGTCTGCAAATATATAATAATGGGGTGGAAGATGCTGCTCCGAAATTACTGTGATGAAGGTCACAACTGGTAGTTCAGTTATCAACATGATTTTGGGTTCTATGTCAAAAATATTTTTGAAAAAAAAAACAAAAAACATAGACATAGACGACCAGATGCAATTCAATCTTGCAATGGGTTGTTTTCCGTGGATTAAAACTGCAAATAATTTTCAGAATTTCAATAAATTAAAATGGACCATGAGAAACCTGGGGACCGGTAGACTAGCTGGCGAGGCCTGTGGTCCTAATCAGATATCATATCTGGGAGCATTTCATCATCAAAAGGCAACAACGAGATTAAGTTTATTATCAGAATATACTGCAGTGCCAGCGCATAAGTCCTCTGTTCTGTACTGACACTAAAGATTCTCCCACCATTCACTCCTGAAAGCTGAACAAGCTCACAGTGACAGCACATGTGTATGTGTCAAGCGTGAGTGTGTGTGAGTGTGTGTGTGTGTGTGTGTGTGTGTGTGTGTGTGTGTGTGTGTGTGAGAATCGAGTCTACATCAGCGCACATCTGGATGTGTTAAATATATGCTGTTGCATCAATTTCACCTTCACATCAAGACTTAGAAATAATTTGATATTTCATACACAGACGGGATCGATGCTTATTCTGATCGTACTCGTCCAAGTTTTCTCACAAGATGAAGAAAATAACAAAAAAAAAAAATTAAAAATGAAATGAAATGGCAACACATTTTATGCTTTGTAGCTGTAGTTACATGTATGCAAGTTTATGTGTATTCACTGTTCCTTTTGCATAGTGTGCTAAAATCTAACTGAGGCATGTTTTTTTTTTTTCCTGAATAGCTGCTTTTGTATTATGGTGCATAAAAAATTTAGAAATACCTATATTTGACTGGCAGGCTGCTTTAATAAGGCTCTGAACTCCTCATTTTGTTACCTCTGGTGGGTCAATTGTTTTGTTTTTGTTTTTTTCGATAAATCAAAATTGATAAGGTAACAATAATTTGCTGTCAATGCTGTCAGTAACTTTAATTTGTTTGCTCAGTTGAGGAACAAAGCAGAAAAACTGGGGACAATTCTAATTCCAAAATAGAAAATATAATTGAATTGTGGATTTGGAGAATTATGTTAGCCCAATGTTCATTGCAACTGTAGTATTATGTTCTGCTACTAAATGCCAAGCTCATTTTCACTTCACACCATCCTATGCGTGAAAAACATGTCAGTGTCCTTCACAGGTTAAGGACAAATCTCCATAAAGTGTCAAAATCAACACTGCTTTACTGACACGTAGCATTCAATATGTGTCCTTTGCTGTAATTAATAGCCGTACTTGGAGAAATGGAAACATTGTGAAATATAACCCTGATACGAAAAGCTCTCAGCATCTTTTAAAATCTGGGGAATGTTATTCTCACATTATTCTTTTGACCAGAATATATCCAATACATTTCACTGTCCTGTGGGCATGAAAAATCATAGGTCATTTTCTGAAATTCATATCAGTGCTCTTTATGCTTATTTTCTGTTAACATATTCATTTAGTCAGCCTTGTCAAAGAGCTGTAGGGGGTGCATACATAACACAAAGAAGAGAGCACAAAAAAATGTACTCACTTCAGGAACATGGTGCTGTTATTCTTATTCATAAAAATAGTGTGCGCGCATGTGTGCACATACACACCTCCTTAGCATGAAAGTGTCTGTGCACACAAATGCGGCGCGCACACCTTTAAAGAAAACTTAATGCATTAAAAAAATGTGAATTATTCTGTTACTCTGTGCCATGACAGTCGGCCAGGTTCTGTTTTTAGAACTAGTACCCCTCAACAAAATAATATGGACGTTGAATCCAGTATTCTATCCAGAGCTTCCCGAAACGCTGAAGTCACACTGAAATAAATCTAATTATGATTAGTGACTTATTAAAAGTCTGACGATCATTAATGCCATGCTAATGTATGACTATTATTCACCCATTGAAAGCCGAGAATAATTTTTCTGATGGTGATGTGACACACAGACAAGGGGGAAATAAATCCTTCTGTCTTCCCGGGGAGAGTGTTTGGCAGTAAACCAATTCCAAGTCTGGCTTCTTGAATGCCCAGATAACACAATCAGACAGTTGCAATATTGCTGTTTTACCACCTGAAGAATTTGAATTTCATTCAGCCCCTTCAGAATAGTAGACATGCCAATTTTTCCCCAAGAATTGGCAAGACAAACACAATGCACCCCGGTGGAATGAGGAAAAGGCTTACCAGCAGAAAATAACTGTTTTCAGGGTCTTTCTCGTCTCCTTCCTCAGGTTCAATTTTATCATAATAAAACACAAAGACAAAAGGTTTAATTTCTTCCATCATAACTACAATATAGACTGCTGGTACCTTTTTATTAGATATTCTATTATTAAATTGGGAATTAGTCAAGCATGGTAACAATATTAGAGTGTCTCAGTTTTCATGTTGTGAACCCCAAAACATTACAGGGCCATGTTTGATTAAATGTGGATATTTGAGGGTTTTTTTCATGCTGTGGTTTTATGCTGTAGTGAAGTGATACATTTATTATTTAAGACATGGACCCATCACGATGGCCACTCATAGACATTCCCTAATTGGGATTTTTTTTTTTTAAGATAAGTTAAGTTTGAGGGAAATTAAACTACATCTCATTTTGTTGGGGACACCCCAGACCATTCCTCAAGGACTCTTGGGGCTCCCCAGACCCCTCTGAGAACAGCTGGCCTATAGTTAATGACATGATGAGGTAGAGGATTAATGCGTAGTCTGGGACATGTGGGGATTGGAAAGAGTAGTTCACTTTAAAGCTCTTCTCTTCGTTTAGATGCGTTATTCTTCTATTCTTATTCTCCACTGGTGTGTGTGTGTGTGTGTGTGTGTGTGTATATATATATATATATATATATATAGGACACAATGATAGAGATGTTTGACCAAATCACAATTTCAATTCCATTATTTTTCTGGTAGAGGTGATACTAAACAATTGGCCCAAGAAAAAAGTAGTTTCACTCTATAAATAAGTATATTTTTACACTGAGTCTATTTTACAGATTCACAGTTTATTTATACATTTAGTAAAACTGAAAACCCTTCACCACTAGGCTTGTATAGGACAAGCAAGCAGTCACTGCCTCTGTTCCCAGGCTGTATGTATTAATTAAAATTACCCAAATCTATTAGTGTGCAGGCCACGGTGCAACGCATAGGCCCACTAACAAATCCCGCTCACAAATCCGACTAATTTAGAGCATCCAGCACGCATTTCAAATATGAGGCGACTGCTGTTGACGCACCGTAAACACGAACTCCGCATCTGTCAAAGCATAAAATATCAATAAATAAATCGGCTTACACGCCTGAACACCTCGCACAGGCTGATACAACACTGGAAGCCCGGGTGGTGCACATTTACACGCTATTATTGTCGCACTGGTTTCATATGTATTAAAGACACAAAACATGAAAACTGTGCATCGCTCCTACCTTGATTCCTCCAATCTCCTTTTCCTTGATTGCTCAGAGTGGCTCATTCATTCTCGCTTCCCTCCTCACTTGCCTCCTTCTCCTTCTCTCCTCCTCTGGTTATCACTCGTTTTCCCGTCTTCGTGCGGATGCATAAGAATTAAAAATTAATAGCCTGCTATCTTAAAGACAAACCGACGAAAAACGATGACGGTAGAGGGCAAAATATCCACCCCGCTAAAATATATATATATATGTGTGTGTGAATATGATAAAGGCAAACGATGGAGAGATAGAGTGAGAGAGAGAAAAAAAAATCCTCATGGACAGAGAAGAGTCTCACGAAAATGCGCCCGTGAGGGCATCAAAATAAATAAGAGCGACGACAGCATTGTCCCACTTAAAAACAATAATAACATGCGATTTACGACAACGTCAACGGGTGACGGGAACGTGAAACTATGGTGGAATATTGATATGGAAAAAAAATGAAGTTGTAACGGTGTCGTCCCTCCGTCGGCTGGTTAGATGGTGAGCAAGTGAGCAAATGTGGCACCGTCGCAAAACGCCTGTGTAAAGCAAATCAGACTCTTGGATGTCTGATGTCTATCTGTTCACAGGAACGGATGGCCACTTTTGACGATTCGTTCTCATGCTATCTTGACAAAAAACAACAACAAGCTCCTATTAAATATATGAAATAAGCCGTTAGAATTAAGGTCGTCTACACATACACAGGCCATCTGCGGTTATGTCGTGCGTCCTGACGCACCGAATCACTCGCCTATAGTTTCCTCTCTTCGTTGGCAGGCAGCGCACACTCTCATCAGGACCATTCACACGGTATTTTCTGCCACTGCAGTTCTGCATCAGGCCTATTACGAACTAGCACATTCATCATTGCCTTTCACATACAGTCTGTTTGCCCCAAGTCAGTCTGAAGACAGTTTTTATGATCAACTCTGACTTAAGTCAAGAAAAAATACGTTTATTCTGCCCGCCCACTAGTTAAATTGCTTCATCTTTAAACCAATTGTTTGTTTGTTTGTTTTTTCCCTAGTTGCCTAGCCCACGTGGTTTCCAAAGGTGGGGTTCAGGAATCGTCAGAGGTCCTTAAAACATCTATATGTAGCAGCCCTGAAAAATATGGTATAGTTTAATTTCATTGGTGTAATACTCCAGAACTGCCTGCATGAGGGGAAAAAAACTCAATGTTAGACTCACAGGGCCACTTCACCCTCTGTCTTTTCTCCCCTCACTCTACTAGTTCTACATTCAAAATGCTCATTTCCTCACAACAGTGGGTTATTTAGGGACATTTTTTAAATCAGATGCAGTCAGTTCTCTAATGCAACAGATTACTGTACTATCGTCACAGGGGCGCTTAACTACAAAACAATTTTCTATTTCTGAAACTAACAATCCTTACTGTATGAAAGCTCTAACTCACTCAGTTTCTCGTGCATTTCAGGTAACATTTCAAGAGCCATGACAATGTGCCACTGTGTTTTTATACTGACTATACTTACTTATATTGATTTCAACAAATCGATAAATGAAACTGTGGTAACACTGTGTGTGATTCATTTATCTAAAACGTTACAACTACAACAACTCATCTGTATTAGGAGACTAGCAGAATCTTAACTGAAGTGCAGCATCCTGACATTAAATGCGTCTCAAGTGGCTTTTTAGATTTTTTCATTAGTTTTACAGCACTTAAGATAACGCGCCTGTCTAATGTCAAAGCACAGAGTTTTCAGCAGGTCCCAAATTTGTATAAAATACCAGTTTGCTGCCCCCGTTCAAAAGCACAGATGGATTTTTCTAAAGATTATTTTTCTGGTTCTACCACTGACAGACAAGTTGCTGAAAACCAAGATTGAGTGCTGCACTGGGCCAAAGGAGTATCATAAATTGGCAGTTCAGGGGCTTTTCAGGATGTTCACAAGTGAGAGCGAAAAAAAAGGAAAATAATCTGAGGAATACAAAGCTATGAACAAGTTAAAACCCTTTACTGGAACATGATTTAGCTGCCGTTCAGCACATACACGAAGCTCAATGGGCAGAGTGAGTCAGAGGATGACACACTGCAACAGTCTCAGGCTGAGTTGGAAATCCTAGCAATCAAAGAACATGTTACTCCTCAGCCCGCTGACCTACCAGCATGCACCGTATTAAACAGCCAGTGGCCTGAAGCTACTCGACTATTGTTATTATACTGTATGTAAAGATTTGCAGTGCATATTAATGTGAATGCAGTCACTGACAAATCAATTATTCACTTTCTTAGAGCACATTTTTTCACCATCTTATTTTATTCATCTAGCCTGACAGACACATTAAAAGCGTTTACTTAGAAACAATGAGAATATTACGTCTACATGCCATACATTAAACCATATCACATGATACACTAGATCTACATACAAGCCACATACTGCATGTCCTGCATTTCCACGGCATCATTTACATTCTATGCTGCAATACTTTTTATTAAAAGTCATGGACTGTATCATGTTTATCATATAGAGCGTCATAGTAATGTCATTACTGCACAGAGGAAAGTGCAGCACTAGGAGGAAGTAATATACAGTGTTATGATAATATTTTTTGTATACAGCAGATAAAGGCTCAGCATATGGAGTGCAAACATCATGAACGTACACTGCACACACACACATGCAAAGAAATATCCACATATCTAAACACCTTTAAATATGTACATAAAAATGTTTTAAAGCAACATTTAGCCTTCAGACATTTTTTTCTTTGAAGTCACACTCCATACATTACTTTTCTACATTTTTCATAAGTGATTTAAAAATTCCTGAGTCCAAATCAGTGTTTGTTGTGTTCTTTCAAAGCCAATACTTCCACCAGCTTTGGTGCAAATATTTACTTATTTATTTATTTTTTTGAATGGATTTGTTTGGAATCAACTAAATAGACAAACTAAATCTCCAATGCATTTTTGAACATGACCCCCTGGAATGGCACCATCAACCATCAACAATATTCAGATAATAGTTCAGATTATTATGTGGATCTGCACCAAATTCTACAAAATCATAGATCTTAACTTGATAAATATGTTAGACTTTTAGGTTAGAGGAAAGATGTTAAAATTCCACCCGTTTGACCAAATAAAAAACAAAATTAAACGCCCTCTTCCCTGGCCCATGCCCTGTGCCGCCACCAAATTTGGTGCAAATTAGTTTGGTAGTTTTTGTGTAAACCTGCTGACAAATACAAATACAGACACAAACAAAAATTGGTTCCAAAATATTCATTGGCAGAGGTAAAAATAAATAAATAAATAAATAATCTGAGCACAGCATGTAGAATATTGTTTTGTTTAAAAACAATATTTTGTTCAGTCCATCCTTGCCAGGAGTGCTGGTGATTCTGGATTAATCCCAGACAGTCTTGGGTCTTCGGGTGAACACACAGGGTAGTCTACACTGCCAGATAAAATTATTTAACTTCCATATCAGATGTAATAATTGCACAGGTACACAGTGCATGTTGCAATTTCCTCTCCGTTCTGAAAATGCCTTTGTCACTTTCTATTATGATTGCTAATATTGGGCACTATTGAATGGGCTCTATACGCCTTCACCACTTAGTCTTCTGTCACACAGTGCCTACTCTGTTATACTGTTCTCAAATCCAGTCAATTGACCTTCATGCGCTGCCTGACTCATTGCACCAATAAACAGCTAGCATAATGTAGTTTGTGCTCCATGGCAGTCACACAGTCTGTCAGTTTTTTTTTTCCCAAGATCAGTTGGCATTTATGCAAAGTCACAGGGCTCTGTATGATCAGCAGGAAGTGCAGGCAAACCTCATCTTCTACTGTACAGAATGGATCACTAACAACCAAATGTAGATAGATTTACAGAATAACGTCATGCTTCGCACAGTCTGAACAGTTGTTCATCACACCCCAGTCTCTTAGCAACAACAATAGTGCATACACACGATTAAAAGCTGATTGCCCTACTAAACACAAGCAGAGCTCTCTAGTTACAAATACTGCAGCCCTCTATGCTTGATGACTGTGCTTATAAATAAATAATATAACCTCAGAAAGTCAAGTGATTGATAAGGGATATAAATATATCAATGTATGTGTCTATATGTGTTTAGATATATGCACACATATATATATATATAGACACATGGGAAAGTGCAGTAGTTAATGATAAGAATGACTTGAGTAGTTTGGTATTCAATAAGGTCATATTTTCTGAGGCAGCTCTCAAATAAATAGATGCATCTCAGACACAGACAGGAAAAAACTAGTCAAACTGTGTGAACTGGTCAAAAGTCCAGCCACATACAAAATAGATTCAAATTTGTAGACACCACACTATAATTACTTGAGCACTTTCTCCCCCAAATACAATGATCTAGATAAGGTTTGATGAATGCAGTGTTTAAAATAGGCAGAGAATGAGGAGGAAAAAATGAAAGAAAAGCCAAGATAAAAGTCTGCCACTATGTTGCATTGTAGTAGCTTTTTACTGCTGTATGGGGACGATCCAGCGCCGAATAAATTCATTCAAGCTTGACCATGACTGTGAAGGTTTCAGTCATCATTAAAAACTGAAAAGAAAAAAAAATCTTTTTTGTTCACTAGTGTTCTATGTAACAATTATTTTATCAATATGGCGATGTTTTGGAAGATAAGACAGGCTTTATCAACAAAGCATCAGTGGTGCTGTTTTCCTGGATATTTCTTGTTTTCTTCTAAAAAAGGAGGAGAAAATGGACTCTTACAGCTGGCATATTTTAATTTGTTCTAGCTCATGTTTGATTAATGCCAATTCTTTCTAGTCAGAGCGCATGTTTATGCAGCACCATTATTTATATAACACCTTGCCCTATTTGCAAATAGCTCATATTTTCACACTTATTCAGTTTCTTGTTTCTTGCAGTGATTGAGAAATTATCCTCCTTTACCACAAAACACAAATTCATATTTTCTTGTTGCAAGGATTGTAACTAAAGTACACCACATTTTTCAATGTGTTTATGATCGGCACGGTAGTTTTACATTGTCTGCTACTGTGCGCAATCAGAAGTTATAATGAATTAAGCAGCGATATGACTGCTGCTTATCTATTTCATATATATATATATATATATATATATATACACACCGTTGTGACGTCCATCAGTTGCAGCTATTATGCACATTATTATTTTCTATATTGTACAATGTTAACTGATTATATACTTGCTTGCTGATTACATACTATTTTTGAACATAAATAAAAACACATTTTCATTACTTAAAAAAAAAATCAATATACAGTTGTATATCTAGTGGAAAATATAAAAATAAAAGCAAACTACTACAGAAGCATCTGCACTGGAGTAAGTCTTTGTTGTCTGCCTGCCCTGTATTTACAGCATAGCAGAGTAGAGGGCCTGTAGGCATAGATATGAGCATAGTGGCAGGAGAGGAAACTGTATGGCATTTCCAGTAGTGAAAGGGGAGGAAACCAATGAAAAGGATTTAAGAGTCCAACAAAGCCAAACAGACATCAGTATTCGGAGCCAGCAAAGCGTTGGTGTAACACCTCAGCTTTTATATAGCAACCCTGTGACCGCCGGAGCGCTCTTCCCATCATGGTTTTTCCATTGGATGGATGTTCACAGCAAACGCAGCATTTCAACATTTTCAGAGACCACATCCATAAAGACACCTCCACCACCACCACCAGCACCACCCCTCTCTCCACTGATCTCTCTTTCTCATTCACTCTCTCAATCTTGCCCTCTTTTTCTCTTTTTGACTCACTATGTCTGTGTCTCTCTTTCCCTTTCGCAATATGACATAGTCCATTATCTGCTCTTAGTACTAATTGGTGTATTAATGCCGTGCTGTGGGTGACACAGTGAGGGAGAGGAAGGGAGGGAGAGGGAGAGAGAGCTAGAGACAGAGAGACAGAGACAGTGAGAGAGACACACAGGATGAATATGGATGAGGCAGAAGCAGGGTGGGAGCGAGGCTCTGGGGGAGGCAAGTACAGAGTGATTCTGCGGGAGTGAGAGAGAATGGAAGGCCAAGGTAAATCTTTTCAGCTACACAAGTGGTTAAGAGCAGCATGGCAAAATGACGAGTGAAGGGGAAAAAAAAGAAAACCATCCTGTAATGGCTTGTTTTTTTTTCAGTTGGCCTTCTCTGTATCCCTTTCTATCCTGCTCTCACCGTCACCACTTTCAACCCAATTATCCACTCTCCCTGGCGCCACTGGCAGCATATGGAAATGTAAATTGCAGGCAAGATTTTTTTTTTTTCAAAGCTGTGGAAGGTAAGCAGCTCTTGAGGATGGGCAGAGTAGGAGGAAGAAAAGGAAGAAATGACAAACAACTGAAACTGAGGGGCTGCCTCTAGTCCCAATAGCTTGTCAGTATTGCTACTCTATCAAATACACAAATCCACCCACGGAAGAAATCTTGGTAGACGGTTTGATTTATGCAGCTACACACATACACACTGTCAAGCCTAAATAAAGACTGTGTATAAAGTGCATGCACACTTAAGACATGATATTGCATATATATATGTATAGTCAAGCCTGAAAATGTTTGGACATTTGCAGATTTCCGTGCTTTAGTACATTCAACTTGAAATAACATTATGGTTACTATATTAAAGTGCCAGGTCTCAACTTCAATTTGAGTATGTTTACACCACTATAGAAAGAACTGTGCAGGAGATATAACCTTTCAAATATACAAGTATCTATAGTTTAGGAGTTTAAAAGTAATTCAACAGACAGACATCATCATACTTAATATTTTATGGAAAACACTTCTATTTATTCTCATCTTCATCACTTTTACGGTCACCTCTCAACTAATGTTAACAACAACACCATCTAAAATCTAAATTGCAGCTCTTAGTCAACACTGATGCCCAAGACACATTTAGTACCAAAGTACCCAGTAACCTTTGGACCCCTGAAAATCTGTTTGTTACAGTGAGTTATGTCTCCCACTTATTTCTTTCTGATGGAAGTAAACCTGCTCAAATCAAAGCCATTGCACTTTAATATAGCATCCATTATTTTATGTCATATTGAAAGTGCTGAAGCTCAGATCTTGAAACACAAAAATGTGTAACTGTCCAAATACTTCCGGTCTCTCTCTCTCTCTCTCTCTCTCTCTCTCTCTCTCTCATTCTCAGGTTCACACATTCATTCACACATTTAATTATATGCAGAGACTCCATCGCAGTTGCACCACAGAGAAACACTTCCTCTGTGCTTGAGGGACTTCTCAGGCCGGGGCCAGGATGTAAGCCCCGCGGCTGTTGAATAGCTGCTGAGGCTCAGGATACAGAGATCAAAGGTACTCATCTTCTTCCATGCATGTGACATAGAGACATGTACAGGCTGATTATTCAGATAAGCAGATCTATCCTCCGGGGGTGGAGGCAAAATACAGGCGAGTGTTTTGTTCATTATCATTAAGATCTGGCTTTTCCTCTGTTCACCTCTCTTCTCTCCATATGCTCATATTTCGCCCCCGCAGTGCTGATAAGCCAACTTCTCAAATCCGCAATTTGCTCAATTATTTTCAATTATCCCGCCATCACTGCTACTACCATTCCCCTTAGTTCAATTGTGAGGAGAAATCACTTGTTGATTGACAGCAAAGGCCAATTAGAGGCTGGCAGAAAACTCAAACCCCAATGGTAATTACTGCTGATTGGTGTCACACAGGCATCTTACAGGCCCTACCCACAAAACCTAAACCCTTGATTTGATAAATGTCCTTTTCTCCACATAGCCACTTGTATTATCACCAACATATATTTAAAAATTGATTCTTGCTCTGGCAGTTTAAAGTTAGCTGAGTTTACATAATGATATGCTTTAAGATTTCTTTATATGCCCAAGGAAAATGATGTACTGTGAGAGCTTTCAAAGGCAATATTGAGATTGTATGAATTTCTGACTCCTAAGAGCGCCATGTCTGTGTGCCTTTAGCACATTAACTTCAAGGTAGTGCTGTCTCAAGGCTTTAGAAAAACTCTTCAGCAGGAGGCACAGGAATCAATGATGAACTGCTTCTGAGCCCGACAAAGAGACCCACAAATTCAATATACCTTCAGCAGTTTTGCTGTCTGGGTTTGTTCAACATTTTTTTCAGCAGTTTAATGTAGGGTAGTTCAGGCAAAATCCAGAAAATCAGTGACTTCATATATTTTCATATTGTTGTTGTGCCTCAGTGGTTGTTTTATGTATCATTAGGTTCTGCATGCAGTAATCCATAATTTCTTTACTTTGTAGTAAGTTATGAAAATTCTAAATTTGACCTTGGCACTTCTATGTTTTTTAAGGTTGTGTTACAGAAGGGACCTGCTCTATGAGTAATTTTATAGAAACAAATAAACACACCAAGCATATATATATATACACACACACACACACACACACGTAGGTTTCCAGACAGCACAGGTTAAGAGTCACTGGTGTATTCAAATTTTATCAACTACCTAGTTCTGACAATTTTCCAAAAACTGTGATAATTACAGGTTCACAACATTGCACTCACATTAACAACAATGCTGTAAATACCTCTAAGTGTCCATTATGTTAAAATGCTTTAATACAGCTTAATTTAGTTAATTACATTTTGGAACATGTTCCCCTGCTGATGCATACCGAGGTGTCTTTGCTGTGTACTGTGATTTAAAGCAGTGGTTTTATAGACTTTAGGGCTAAAATGAAGGGCACCAGAATATTAGATGAACACTAAATCATCACTGTTGAAATGCTGTGATAATCACTGACACTTGCATTTTGTTTCAGGTCACATTATACAACATCTGAAATGCCACCAATAATAAAGGTCAGTGAAATTAAAAATTCTAATTTCAAAGACCTTTTTTGCACATACATTACTTAGTTCTGCTTCCTTTCAAATCATTTTAGCAGATGAATCCCTAAAATTCCGCTTTAGCAGTAATAAAAAATGTACAAAAGGGTTATGCCATTTAATTCATATTTTATGAAGGATATGCAATAAATAAGGACCAACAGCATTAGTTATTCTGTGATGTTACAATCAGACGTTCTCTGTTTGAATAATAGAATCACTCTGACTCACTCACATTGTTTGAACTTTTGCATGAAAACAGCTGTACTTCACTGTCACAAAGTAAAAAAAAAAAAAACAGACTGTAGTTAAGAACAGAGTTATACTTGATACCACTGTACTTCATATTTACATCTGAAGTTATTCTCACAAATACATTATTGATTTTTTTTCTGTAGATTAAAATTTATTTACTAAAAGTGACTCAACAGGATAAAAAAATATTTAAATTAAAATTAAATTAAACCTCCTCTACTGTGCAACCTGTGTAAGAAACAATTCAGGTAAGCCACAGCTACTGACTTCCATTGTTGTTTGTGATGAAAGGGCCGCCTATGCAAGCAGTAGTTACTCAAGTCTCCCCTAATGACATTATGGGCCTAATAGGTTTTAATTGGGAGGAGATCTTAACTTGCAGGCCTAATTGCATCTGATTAAAGACAATATTAGTTTTACTGCTGGCAAATTGGTTAGGGAGGGTGGGTGAGTGAGTTTTGGAGGGATCGATGGTGTCCTTGTGGAAATATCCTAAATGTCCTCCAAATGGTGATGAAGAGATGAGTCAAAAGCATAAGAGGAGGCCGGGCCAAGTAAAGAATTACTCAACACGCAGTGATAGTGTGTTAAGCGGATACTGTGGGGAGGGGAAGGGATAAGAGAAGCAGGACTTAAGGTCAAGATATTGTCTAGAACAACTCCCTCTCACCTCTACAGCTTCGGAAGACGTATTCTGAGATTGTGTGAAAGCCACACCTTCAGATTAAAGACAGAAAAAAAATACATTTGGTTACACATATCTTGTCCTCTGATTGCTCCATCTGCTCCTAATAGTTATAACTCTGACTTCCCAGTAGCTGAAATGTTAGGAGTCTCATACGTCTGCATGTATTTTTGGATATTACTTGGTTCACAGTTTTCTCAGGAGTAGGATGCTCTGAAGCAGAGAAAATCTACCCTTAAACAAAATTTGCTGGGTAATTTGTGTGATCCTCAAAAGGTAAATCAATATCTGAGAAAATGAACAGCTAGCTCTCAATGATGGGAAATCAGAGAACCAGTGTTCTCATCTATGTCACAATTTATCTTCATGGACTCCAAATGTTTAGTTGTGATTTCATGTCTACATTATCTTTATTTCTACTGAAGCTAACTGGCCTGAATCTAAAAATACGGTTATATCTCCAGTGAATTTCATTAGGCAGTGTGTTTCTCTACAAAGTTGGCCCCTTCCATTCCTAAATCCACCAGGACTGACTGGTCTTTGACGACATCGACTTTCATACTGGGATGAAATATTTCTTCACAGAACTGGGTCTGAACCATTCAAAGTCAAAACATTAAAAACGCTCCTAAGAAAATGTTTATGATGGTTTCACTTAGTGAGCAGACTTACTGTTTATGGAAGTTGCGGGGACATTATTAAAGGATTCAGCGATTTGCATATGAGTAATAGAATAAAACAAGCAGAGCAACCCTGTCAACTTGAGTTATTATGCATAAATATGTATATTTACATCAACACTGCATATGAAAACATACTCATGCACACAAACATGCACATGTACATGCAAATAAGTATGACAACAAAAAAAACATACAGTGCTTCTAACATGCTTCTTCTCTCTCCGTGCCACCACAAATACATGCCCTGGATCAGCAGTGATTTAAAGCCAGACACAAGAGAGTATAGTAAATTATGCGTGTATGAGGCTTCATTTCCTCCTCTTCTTAAGCACTTGCTTAATTGCCATTCTCACCTGAGCAATTGTATAATTTCCTTTATTTTTCTCCTCCTCTGCCCAGAATATGAGTCTATAATGAGCTGTGGGTGTCCCCCAAAGCTAAGCCTGGTGCCTTGAAATAGGTTTCACTAATTTACCAATTAGTCATAAGATACAATTAGCGTGCAAGTTCCCTAAGTCCATGAATGCCCCCACCATCGGCCTCCCCATTTTGATTGTTCAATCTCCGCAGTGATCATCACTCCATTACTCGGCTCATGCTCTCGCCCTGCTTTGTTCAGCCTTGCTACGAAAAGCAAGGTCCCACCTGCACTTTGGATATTACTCTAACCCTATGTGCCTCAGAGGGAATCGGTGAGGGAATGGGAGTGTGTGAATGTGTCTACGTCCGCAGCTCTGGGTTTCTGTTTAAGTGCAGCTGGGACCGGTTTCACTGACCAGAAGGATGAGAGTCAGGGAGGGGAGGGGGGCGTCTGGAGACTAGAAAACTTATGAGAACTGAGACAAGTTACCAAGTAGCAAAGTGAAAGTTTGCTGGAGGTGCAAATCTAATTTATGGTTGGAGAATACCGTGTTGTGTTTCTCTCCTTGGTTCACTCAGCCATTAAAACTAAACCTGAGGACAAAAAAAAGAAAACAACAAATATCAACCTACTGTGCTCACTGTTGGTTGTTATTATGCTGAGCGTGAGGTTGTGGGTGAATAGCAATCAATATGTGAGAGGTCATTTGTCAGTGCCTTTTTCTGTGCAAGGATAGTTTTTTTTTCTTTATGGCAGCCAAGTTCTTCTATATGGGATTTATTGTTATTGCTGTAAATTCCCTTCTGTTTTCATCATATTAGTGCAGGGTCTTTGCATGCATGTCTGAGTGGGTGGGCTCAAATTACAAACTGATCACCAAGAGAAAATTGGGTCATTTGACATCAACAGTATAGTAACACATAAGAAAAACTAACCATTACAAGGTGCAGCAGTGCACCTGCTGCTATTTTCACCTTGTAAGACGAAGTGTGTGTGTGTGTGTGTGTGTGTGTTTGACACAGTTTTTATATGTCTGTGCACAAAATTTGTCACTGTACTAGTGTCACACACAGAGCGACTAGCACTCCAAGGTCAGAACATAAATATGATGACTGGCTGGTGTGATTTCATCATAAGATACTCTCTGGTTAATGTCATTATCATATCATTACCATAGTTCTAAAGGCTAAAAATAACGGTTACTCTATTGACCTTTAGCAGATCCAGAAAGGATTGCAGTTAATGAATTAAAGATTACACATTAAGTGTGTAACTACTGCAAAAGCATCTGGGAAACATCATAGAAGACACATCTTTAAGTAAAGTCTATTTCCATTCAGGTGTGAGGAAGTAAAAAAAAAAAAAAAATCAATCTCAAAAATAAATGAGATTAAGATTTACACAATGTAACTAATTATAGCTTTAAAAAGAAAAGATGTGTCTGATAATGTGTACTGTTCAGGGTGCAGTTTTAGCTTCAGCACCTTCTTCAGCAGGCGGCGTTGCATTGATTGCTTGTGGTATGACTGGACACTTTAAGTGTGATCACACCAAACATATTTGCAGCACTTTACGGGAATTGTTACGGTTTCTTTTAGGCAAACAAGAACAATGCTGTTCTCTTTCCAAATAACAGGGAAGTGTGCAGAGACTGAAGGAAGAAAAACCAGGAAATGCTATCTTTATGATGTCTCTTGTTGAATCAGTTGAATTACATACTGATGATGTGATGATGATTCACTTTGCACCACACAGTAAAGTTTTTTGTTTGTTTGTTTGTTTTTCTTACAGTCTTTTCCCACTGGTGATGGATCATACATTTAGAGCAGCTGTTAAGATTTGAGTCTTGACTTGGCATCACCATGGTGATTTCAGTAAATGTTACTTTATACTACAGCAAGTGCTCTTTTCACCAGCTGTTTCATCAGAAATAGAAAAAAGTAACTATTGTTTGCGTTTCCAGCTCTGCCAAACAAACTGACATTGTTTTAATACAGAAATCAGTCAAAAGTAAATGCAACTGTAATGTGATCTCGTAGTGTCCATGGCACGAGTCATTTTCAACACGACAGCAGTGCAGTCAAGAGATGGCTATCTTGCGGAGGAGTTGGAGGAGTGAAGCCTGTCAACTGTACCTCTCAATCAACAGATCACAGCGACTGTTTCCTCTTGTTCCATTACTCGCTTTGCAAAAAAGCACAAATGACACACAGATGAAGTCTGGTGAAAATGACTATTGTCTTGTTTGTAGACAGTTTTTTGGATGAATTCACGGTGACAGAAGACAGTTTTGTCTTTGCAATAATAGTCACCTTTCGTTCCACCAGCTGAAAGCTTTTAATGGGCGGTAGCAGTAGGAAATGTTTGGTTTGCATTAGCAGTAATTTAATACAGCTCTGATGCAGAACAATAAACATTGAGGCCACTGTGTTGCTGGATTACATGCTGCATCATTTTTATGAATTATTTGTGCATGTGAAGGTTATTTGAATGCAGTGCAGGGATGACAAACTCCAACAATTTCTAATTGTAAAAAAATTTTAAACTCTGAATTGTCATTTATGTAGATATGATCAAATGTAGTTAACTTGTGTTTAAATCATTAGGAACATTAAGGAGCCAAAAAGGACTAATCTGCAATAAAATTTACAAACAGGTTATGACCAAAGCTTAATGTTGGGCACTGGTCATAGCTCAGCAAGTAAAAATGAAGACTGTGTTGAACTGAGGAAGTTTCTTTTCTTATTAAATTTATTTTTTAATGAAAATTAAGAAGGTGTTAGTTCTTTAAAAGATTATTTTTTCTTATCCCTGCAACTCACTTTTATTTTTCTATAGGTTCCTTCTTTCATGTGTTTTGTTTTGTTTTGTTTTTTTTTTTTCTAAGTGTTCTACAATATTTTATTTTCTGACATCTTACTATTTCTAATATAATAGCTAAGACAAACCCATGTCCCCCAAGGATGGTCCTGTCATATGATGACTCAGATTGGACTCTTACTGTTGGGAAATAGATGCCATGATTATCATAGATTTACTGATTCACTACCTGTCATTTCCACTCTGAATCAACAAGTTTGATGTAATTCTATACATGAAGCTCCACCGGGAGTCACTGAAACTTCCTCTTAAATCTAAACTTAATGTAGCAATTTACCAACAAATTTCAGTGATGTTACTGACCCCAACAAGAGTTGAAAATGCACTACAATTATTATATAATGTCAATAAAAGAGTTGATCACAAGGATACTACTGTCTGTATCGTATTGTTCTGAGCACATCTCTGATCAGGAGGAGCCCAGAGATAAAGAACTTGAGTATTTATACGTTTCACGACAATCCTGTAGTAAATTGTGCTGTGAATGCGGCATTGCATCTATTTCCAGGCAAAGAAAACATTCATGATAACCTTAAACCCAAAGGGAATAGGGTGTAATTTAGTCGATTAAGCTGCAAACCAGTTTGAATTAAAGAGAAATGTTCTATCCCATCGGTGCATATCGAATATGCATATGCACGCATTTACTTGTCATTCGCTTCACAGTATGTTTGACAATTCTTTTTCTCAGCTTCTTTCTCTCTTTCTCTCCTTCACTGTACCTTCCTCTCTCACTCACAGCCTCTCAAAGGTTCACTCCCCTCATGCTAATGGAACCCCCCTCCCCACCCCCCCATCTTGTCTATCTAATCAAAAATCAATTAAAAACACCTCGCCGCCGAGTCTCCAGAGCCGAGCCTAGGTTGAGGGTGGAACAGAAACGCTTCCCGCACTCTCTCCCGCTTTCTCTCCCTCTCACAATACCTCCCTCTCTCTCTCTCTCCCTCTCTCTCTTTGTCTTTGACTCCCTCTCCTCCCATCTCCCATTGACCTCCCATCTCCTCCTATGGTGTCACTCTCTCTCTCCCTAAGCTCCGCCCTCCTGTCTACTGGAAGTTGGCAACATGATTTACGAGAATGGAGAACTTAATTTATATATTTTTTTCCTCTTGCATCCTCTCATTTATTTATTAGATTTTTCTCCCAGCCGCCTCTTCCTGTCTCTGGCGTGGAGGGGAGGCGGAGGATAGAAGGAGAGAGAGGATAGGATTAGATGGAGAGTGGTCTCGGGGCAGACCAGTAGACTGGCAAGCCTGCAGACATGGAACAGATCTGTCCCACACTTAATGGCATTAGTGCCGTCCCTGAAAGGGGGAGGGGGAGCCAACAGGGAGACAGGCTAACATATTAAAACTGCTTCCATACCAGACGCTTGTCTACTCCACTCAAACTCTAACTTCAACTCCAACTCTTTCTTTTCGGGTGTATTTGCGCGTTGTTCGATTGGACATGTGTCAATTGCTCTGTTGAAACTGAGCTCTTAGCTGAGGAAAACTACTCTCTTTTTAAACACATTTAAACAGCAGAATCCATTAGAATTAATTTTTTCTAAATATGCTTAGAGTGCTCCTCCATATACACACACACACACACACACACACACACACACACACACACACACACACCAAGAATAAGCCCTTTATCCTGCACACATGTGGATTCAGGCAGAAAACCTGCTCTTCTTTTTCTGTGTCAGGTGCAAATGGACTTCTGCTCAAAAGCTAACATAGCCCTCGGTGGAAAGTGACATCTCTGTCGACACTGTCTGTGTGGATAAAACTACAATCACTCCTCTCTCTGCACGCTCTCCTTAACTCATTTACACTTACCCTCTCCCCACCAGGATTTTACACATCTTACCGATCTGTGTGACTTTGGTGTGATCAGTGCTGGATTGCTGACTGTCAGCACACCTTCCAAAACTAGATCCAAGACTCACATCACCCTCAGAGGTTCAAATTACCCTCTCTAACCTGCTTGGACGGCACACTCATACTACACACTGCTGCTGTTCCACAGGCATTGGGGAAATGCACACAGGGATAAGACAAGAAAAAAGGAAATAAAAAGATCGAAAAGACAGCGAGAGGCGGAAGATTTGGAGTCAGCAACAAAAGACCAGAGATAGGCAGGGAAGACAAAGACGAGAATGCTCTCCTTATAGATGCACATAGAGCATGGAGGACCGTAGATTTCCTGGGGGAGAGGAAGTGGCCAGGGAATGTGAGAGGACACTGACAGACAGGTGGAGCCAACATGCTGTATCTTTTGATGGATGGAACACAGAGTTAGTAAATATACATGGACCCCGCCCTCCAGCTCTTTCAGCTGTCTCAGCAGAGCCCGGCGTGTATGGATGAGGGGGGAAGTGGGGTGGGTTCTCGCCTTTAAGCAAAGGTTAAGTTAAGACAATATTGTTGTGGATCAAAGAAATATTAACAATACTTTCTCTCTGTCATGCAAGTTTGATTTATCCATCTTCCTCCGTGCAGGTTGAGGAAGGACCGGAGGAGATGGGCAGACGTTAACAGCCCTGGGAATGTTTCTTCTTCATATCTATATCACAAAGGCCACCACAGGTACTGCAGGTGTGTCTGGGAACAGCTTTAGAGAAGGCTATTGATCCTACTGAGCGCTCCTACTGTATATAGTCAAGCTCTGCCCACATCCCTACACCCTGAGGAAACCATACAGGAACAGAACATGCTAAAGGTCACTCTGTGATGGAGATGGGGAGCTGCAACTGGCTCTGCATATGTATTTAGTGTCTGAACTGGATTGTAACCTTATTACAGTATCAAGTCAATCCACATTCTCATACTTTAAACCCAGCAGGTATGTGCAGTGACTGCTAATGTTTCTGTGGAAAATTCAAGATTCAAAGTGTTTATATGTGTCATACACAACAAGTGGAAAGCAAGTTTCCCTGTGCAATGAAATTATCTCTTTGCTGTCCACACTGATGCCGAGTTGTATATAAATTATACAAAATTTTATAAAAGCATACAAATAATACAAAATAGAATTTAAAAAAATACAAAATAGGATAAGAGACAGAGAAACTTACAAAAGATCTAATATTTACAAAGATATTCAGTATCAGATATTTACAAAAGTGTCTGATGTCACCATGCAATGAATATGCTGAGAAGTGCAACACTGTTGTGAGGAGTCTGATGTCAGAGAGGAAGAAAGAGCTTTTGAATCTTGTAGTTTTGCATTTCACACATCTGTACCTCCATGTTGTAGGTGGGTGGGGTCTCTGAGCATGAAGGCAGCTCTCCTGTGGGCTCTGCAGTGGTAGATGTCCTGCTGAGAGGGCAGTGGTGTCCTGGTGATTCTCTCAGCAGTCTTAACCACTCTCTGTAGGCGACTGCGGTCGGCAGCAGTAGAGTAGAGTAGAGCTGCCATGCCATGTTGTGATGCAGCTGGTCAAGATGCTCTCAACAACACAGCTGTAGAAGTTGCTGAGGATCCTGGGCAACATGCCAAATTTCTTCAGCCTCCTTAGGAAATACAGCCGTTGTTGGGCCTTCTTAACCAGCTGTGTGGTGTTCATTGTCCAGGTGATGTCCTCACTGATGTGGACACCCAGGTATTTAAAGCTGCTCTCCCTCTCCACTTCAAGCTCTCAGATAAACAGTGGTTCATGAGGTCTCATGTTTACTATCATCTCATTTGTCTTGCCTGTGTTGAGGGAGAGGTTGTTGTCCTCACACCACACCACACCATATATATATAGTTATATATATATATATATAGTTATATATATAGTTATAATTATATTGATGTTTCACTACAATTGTTGCAGTTTCAACATAAAAATACAATAATTTTATTATTGACTAGGAAATTATCTGCAGAGCCCATAATCAGTATCAATTAATTACATGTTAGTAATTAAATCTGATCCCATCTCTTGCAACACTAAATGCTATTTTTTTCTGCTAGTGGCAAAAGGTGCCAGTGCCACACTAAAGAATGAGGGGAAAAAAATGCAACAAAATGAACTGTTTCATTATATATTCCAATTAAAAATTAGGATTTTATGTTCCTAATTTCTCAACATCACAAGAAAATGTCCTCTTTAAAAATTCATATTAAAACACGTCAGTTCAAAACAAGGTCACAAAGAGATCATAATTTGTATCAGAGATTCAATATTATATGAAAAAACATTCTGCATCGCCGGGATCACACATACTGCACTTTTAATGTCCCTCGTTGAAGAACAAACACATTTTTCCATTCAGGTGACAGTTCTTCATGTGGTCTTCATCCCTCAATAAAAACAATATTCGCTGAAGATTAAATTGGAGATGATTTCATGTTACTCCATTTGAGTATTTCTCAGCCCTTTCTTTAAACAATGGGCACTGAACTGGTTTGTTGGACGTCATGTTATGCGCAGCTGTATGTGTTTAGCCTGCAGTTAATTCTGGACGGGAGTGAATGTCCATTAAATGTAATCTTGTTTTTCAGTCCAGCGCTCAAACCACAACTTCAGAGAATTGGCCACCAATGAAGACATCATCCATCATCCCACTGACGCTCTGCCAAAACACTTGGAGATAAATATGGAGGCTTTTCAAGTTGTACCTGTCTTTGAGAAACCACACAATCACAAACACACAGAGTGAGTGTACACAGACTCATAATTCCCATTTATTTCTGCATATCAAAAGTATGGGAAAAAAACACCTATCTTTCTCATGCCTATTCATCAAGCACCACTCACTCCATCAGCAGCAATTTCACCACTTTTTATCCAGCATCATTATTCCACATCTTGATGGCTGCTGCTGTATGTCTCAGTGTGTGCATGTATGCAAGATTCTCTATCCCATCTCACCTCCTCAAAACATATGAAGAAACCCAAAATGATCTGCTCAGAAATTTGAGTTCTTGGTTTAATGAAATAGTGCTTTTAGAGTTGATCTGAGGAGCCCACTAGAACACTTATCTCAGCATCAACAGTGCTGCAGAAAAAAAAGGCTGCCTTAATCGGATTGCTGGAGCTCTAAAAGGTTTTATGCACATGGGTTCCACTGCAGGCTGCTGGGCTCCAGAGTCAGGCTGTGCACTGAGGCCTGACTGCCAGCCCGACTGCATGGCTGGACTGGCTGATAAAGTCCAGAGACTCACTGGTGTCTTTGTTAGCCACTACGCGTTTACGAGTAAGACGATACTAATTAGAAGCTTTAAATATGTCATTCAATCAGTCAACGCTACAACGAGACGGATGTAGAAGCTCACACATACACACACACGCCCATACACTCATACCTTTTTTTATACCAAAAAGAAACAATATATAGATATTATTTTATGTGCACACACGCACACACACTTTTAGACTCTGATTTGCTTTTGTTCTCTTTTTCCTCACTGTACACCTACACATCAGTCCATGGACTCACACTGAGGAATTCATCTATCAGTGGTTCACTGTGCCCTGAAGCAAGTGAGAGCTGCAGCAGACATTGATCAAACTGACTTCTAACATGAAGAAGTTCAAAATCGCACTTTTCAAATCCCTTTACTGCCAGCAAACCTCCACTACTGAAATAAAAGAAGGCACGCACGCGCACACACACACACACACACACACACACACACACACACACACACACACACACTTGCACATTAGTACAACCGGCGATGTATTTTAGCAAATATGAACATGCACTTGCAAAGGTTTCCGTTCACGCTCACCAACTCTTACAAACTGCAGCATAACCTGGACGTTTTTAGCTCCCTTTCACATATCTCAACTGAATGAGAAAATATTGCAATGTTAACAATGGTACAGGACACTGCAAACATTTCAATGACAGGATCCACTGCAGGTAAGGTCCAGGGTGATTTTTTTTCTATTAACTGTTCAATGAGATCAGTACATGGTGCTCCCAAAGTACAAATCATCTGCTCAAATTAATAATTTGTGCACCCGTTATCATTTTTTCATTACTCCAATTCTGTAATTTATACCCTCAAATTACTTAATTTGGTTCCTTAAATTAATAACGCAATTGTATTTCTACATCACAGACTCAAATTCCACCCAATTATGAGCATTATCACCTTCATTCCATCTGTCTTTCTTCCCCTGATTTTCTTGCTGCCGATGCTGTAATAGATGTTTAGATTTAATGTAGTTTGATCATGTTTTTTCACTGTTACTTTAAGATATTTTACAGAGTAACAAATGAACTTCTCTGAAATAGAAGGAAGAGAAAAGTGTGAAGGCTAAGTAGTTTCAAATTCACCCTTGTCAGTTTGCCATTGAGACCAATCTCTCCAGTTTAGTTAAAGATCTCTAAACTACTCAAAGTATAATAGAAACCTGTGTTCTTCTTCCAAACAAAGTCTGTTTGGCTTCTACAAAAGTCAAGGAATGAGTACCATCTTTTTACACAGCAGCTCGAGAGTTATTAGCCTTTGTTCCAACTGTTTTGCATATTCAGCCTCCCTTCCAGCCCACATAGATGTTAATGCACTCCCACACAAACAGATCGGTGTGAACAGGGCAAACATATTTTCCATCTCCCTCTCTCACATAGACAGACTGTCTCAACTGTCTTTTTCTAAAAAACCCACTCACATCACATGCAAGTAGGCACACATGTGTTCATACACAAACACACGTGCATGTCTACACACACTCATAGAGGTGCACAAAGTAAGTTTTTTGAGAGTCTCTGGCAGCCATCTCACAGTGTGCTGTATCAGCTGAAATAGGATCCATCCCTTAGATCCCGCTGTACCTCTCACACATACTGATGTAGCCTGATCTCCTGTTAGTGAGACGGCCTGCAGGGACCGAGTGCGGGGCTTATAGCACAGCCTCCAGAGACCAGCTCAGCCAGATGCTCAAAGAGCTGGAAAGCCAGGAAACAATAGCCACCACAGACAGGCAGGGATATTATGAGGCTGGGGATGCTGCACTATAAACGCATGCTGCTTTAGGCTTCCTTATATGACATCTCCACACAGCTCACATCTGGCATATCACCACTGTTTTGACGTGAGACGAGCACAGAATAGTGATACGCCTCAGGTCCACACAAATGCACGCTAACGCACCCATGCATACTTGTGCAGACTCACACTAACAAACACACGCATACTGACACATACACACTTTTAGTTCCCTGTAGCAACGGTGTCACAACAGTAGGCATGAAAACAGACTGTGTCAAAGCGAATATACTGTACAAAGCCTGCGTGTCACTGCACGATAGCATTCAAATGAAACCACAGCCAAGGTTCTGACTCTGTGGTGGTTGGCTTACAAAGTGCTCAAAATAAAAAATGTGTCATCATGGTTTCATTTTGATTTATTACAACCAATCACCTTATTTTCAACAATATATTGAGTAAATTAATTGTTGCACTTTGTTTGTGTAGAAACCCAAAAAGTTTGTGAAAGTAGTAAAATGATCAGTAAACATAATGACAGATACACCAAATATAAAGTCATAAACAAAACTTGGACTATTTATTACTCTGAAGTTATTACGAAGTTAAAGTGAATCATCAAATAAAATCAATTCATCAAAACTCTCTGGCCATGTTTCATGCAACAGGAACCATTTACTGATGCAGACGGGCATGTCATAAATATAAAACAGCACAGACTCGCCATGTTGTGGCAATGCTTCATTCATTTCTTCCTGCTATACTGCTTTTTCTCTCAGGAGAAGGGAGGTGCTCATTACAACATAATGTGTTATAGTCCTCTCTCTTTTCTCCTTCTTTATTACTCTCTTTACATGAAAATGTGTAAATATGGAATTATTGAGAAATTGATTGTTGCTCTCTTCTGTCCAGTGTGGCCTTCCTCCCATTAATCTCTAATGCTTGCAGAAGAAGCTAAAAATCCATCTGGGGCCCTCACTGCAGACAATTGTCTGAAAGACTTGCTCCATCCAAATTGAATTAGAATCAATGTGGAACATACACAAAGCAAGAGCATCATTAGATCAAGAGACGTAAGTAAAGAGAGCGACTGAAAGAGAAGAAGCAAAGCAGCCGATCGTTCTCCTTCTTTTATCAAGCCTTCAAATGAGATTGGCGTGATTTTTTTTTTTTTTAGCATTTTGTCTTTCAAGTGTTTGTCACATCTGTCAGTCATTTGCTTTCCTGCACTTGCACACACAAGTAGTATGCATGTACACAACAAACTTTCTCAAGTGACCGTTAAATTCAGTATCGAGTCTTGGAGTCTTAATGTGAGCACCACTTTCTCTCTACAGAGAAGTGGAGGAGAGGGGCACAGAGTTAGAGGCGGAGGAGGAGGAGCACAACAAGATGGTGGAGGAGAAGGAAGAGGAGGAGGAGAGGAGAGTACAGCAAAGGAGAGAGGAAGCGACGGTGAGTCATGAGCAAAGGCACAGCTGGTGTGACTGGGCTGCATGAGCGAGAGCAAGATGGGTGACAGAGACTGAGAGAAAGATGAAAGGCTGTGGGAGGGCTCAGTGGAAGAAGAAGAGACGTATTATAGTGAAGCTGAAAGCAGGTCAGCGACAAATGGAAATACGAGGTGATTGATATGCCAGTCACAGAGGTAAAAGCTAGAGATATGATTTAGGGAAATATAGTACAGAACCTAGAGAGTCAGCAGGAGATTAGTGAGCGTTAGATGGTGAGATTTGGTCGACAGGAGATGAAGAGATACTTTGGAGAGAGCAAAGCTAAAAAGCAAAGGAGGACAGGGTAGGCGGATGATTTAAGTAATTTTGAAACTGATACAGTTTGTAGGCAGGAGAGAGTTGTGTGAGGGGGTTGAGACGGAGAGAGGAGATATGGCGTGAAAAAGAGAGATATAGAGAGAGTAAGATATGAGAAGGGGTGAGATAGAGATAGATAGGCCGGCCTGGAGTGAGACAGAGTTATCGGCCATGATCGATCTGGCCGGCTGATGCCAAATGGGGGGTGTAATGATGGGTAATGATATGAGCCTGGAGAGGGAGCACAGTCTATGTGCGTGTATGTGTGTGAGTGTGTGCGCACGTCCTGGATCCATGACCACACTGTGGCTCACACTTTCATTAATAGAGCCAATTCATCGCAACTCGAGAGAGAGGATTGTATAAACGCCCCCATAACAATCTATATATACTGTACATACATGCTGCATCTCTCTTTAGATCCAGACCCTTCCATTCCTTCAGCTGCTCGGTCTGAGGCCCCTCTTAGCACATCGTTCTCCACATCATCTGTCATTTTCTTCCTCCCTCTTTACTTTTGCATTTCTCTGTGACCCACCATGAATCTCTGTGGATCTGTTTTTCAAATTAACCCGTCAAACATGCACTGCCGCCGGGAAGTGCAACGTTTCAATTGATAAAACACCTAGTATGCCAAGCGACACAAACACACACGCACACACACACACACACACAAAAATGACATGTTTATCTGCACACCCTTGGCAGACCTACTGACTCTTAAACAGTTTCCACAGCAACATGAAGTGGCTAAGAATAATGTATTCTGTTATGGCTGGGGATGATTAGCATTATCCTGTTCTGTTTCAACATCAGCATTAGACTCCTCGTCTCACACTCTCACACTGATGTTTTAGAGGCACATTAGAATTGACTGTAACCTGTTCAATGAAATAATAACACAGGACACACAGAGATAGCTACGTGATTATAATGAGCAGCAGTTTTGCTCAAGTATAGTAATACGAAGGGCGAGCTATGTAAAACTACAGGCAGGCAGTCAGAACAGTGATAAAAATGCATGTCCACTGGCACCATTAGATGGACGGACTAGTCTGTGGCCATTACTATGGAAACCAAATCCAATCCAATTCAGAAATTTAGGCCAAGATTTTTCAGAACTGACTAGTTTCCAGCAACAACAGTTGACCATAGAGATAGTCACTCACAAGCAGGCTGAATCTGTGACAAACAGAATACAAAAATATTTTTTTCCTGTTATAAGCAAACCCACAGCCTCATCCTCTTTATAAATAATTTAATATTTGCATATATTCTTGGTCTTTTTCAAACACAGTTTTACTGAAACTAAATGTCACTGATTGACTTTTCCTTTCTGAATTGTAATAAAAAAATCAATTAAAGTTTAATTCTGGTACAATATTTATTATTAGGTTTTAATCATGAATTGACTTGATGGTGTAACTATATTCCACAATGACACATAAATAGTATCAGCTTTTTTCGATTAAATTATGAAAACATGTTTTGGATGGGGAGTTCAAACTAAAAGCAATTAAAATGAAACAATGCAACTTCAGCTAAATAAAGGGCAGAAGGAGCTTATAACAACACACCTTAGTAAACCAAACATCAACTAGTCTTTAAGCTCGTCTCTTAACAATGTGGCAATTTGTGTGGATTCCTCTTCATGGCGGTACGGCAGAGACAAGACAAATGGGGAATAAATAGAACGAGTGACATGAAACTGTCATAATGAACTGAATAATAATACTGTAATAGCTTGTTGAGGTGAGATACTTTTCAGCTAAATCAGCCAGACAAATACAACGCTCTCCTCACCTCACTATTTATTTAACAAAAACATTTTTATTACAGTTACAGCAAAGCAGTTTTGTGTAGCAGTGATAAATATCTGGTTTGTCCACAAAACAGTAGAAAGGAGGCATCAAGTATTCAATAATACTCACACATTGTGCTATTTAAAGTCCTCCCATGTTGTGGTAATGAAAGGCAGGTGTTAAAACACATCTATTGCTCATGACATTATTACAAATGGAGAGAAAAAAAACTTAATAATGATAATAATTCAACTTTTCTTCTTTTTATTACTGACCAACCACAAGCCTCACTTTACAGTGCCATCACAAGGATATGAATGCAGGCATATATCCACGCAGCTATAATGTAGTAAACATATGTTTGAATTGAAATATGTTTAAATGCTGCAGACCCACTGAAACAATGATGGATGTGCGACACACACAATACCTTCTGTTAAAATAATCTAAACACAAGTATTCAAACATGAACTCAGTCAAAAGAAAGTGGGCCAGTTCTCACTAGTATATAGTATTAGACTTCTACAGTTTACTCTTTGATGAAGCTGTGATTTTTTTTTTTTTTTTTTGCTGCCAGTGTTCTTGTTCTACCCTCTCCATTATCAGGTTCTTTGGGAAATTCATAATGGCTGTAAATAGACTTCAAGCTGCTGTGCAAACATTAGCCAGGAGGCACTATGTGATGCTCACATGTTCACATTCTCGCCTCTCCACTTTTTTTCTTTTGTTGGCAGCTCGTCTAAGTAACACTACAAAGCAACAACTGGACATAGAGCACAGTGATGCAGAGGTGTTTTATTTAGAAGTGGTAAAACAAATATCCAGGGAATTTTCCCATGAATACAAGAAACTGAGGGCATTTTGGCCTGATGACTCAATTGCACCACACACTAAAGCTAATGGACGTAGGCCATTATTTTTTACTCTAATAGTTCAAATGGTTGAAATGTTGATTAAACACATTTATGCATTGAACTTTAATAATATTTTATTCAATGTGGAAATTCAGAATACTTGATAATGATTTATTGACACTGGCTGGTACACACACCAACATGTGAACAACGGGCATATTGACACTTGTGTTTTTCTACTTCAAATGATGTACTAAATCATTTAGTTTTATATTGTGTCAGTGACAGCGACAGTCAGTCAACTTTTTAGTTCTTGTTGCTTGCATGCTTGAACAGAGGTGATGTAACACAACACAAGTTCATGTAAAAAAGTTGAAACTCTCTTTAATAGTTTAAAATCCAAAGAAGTCAGTGGTATAAATGAACTGGAACTTGTTTATTTCTTTAGTCACATAAATCAGAACTCATTTATCAAAACACTTGCTGTAAACTGTTATTTCTGTTTGGTCACAAACATTATTCATACCAAGATATTCATCACTTTGACTACACAGGCTGTTTCAATCACATTATGTAACTTGATTTGACTCAAGCTTTTTACAATTGATAATTCAAACGATGATGAGTTCCTGATGAAAGCCTGCTGAGGGCTGAGTATAGGAAGCAGTAAATGTACACCGAGCATTGGCCCATTATCTTTTCTCCGGCAACTCCTCCTCACAACTTCACAAGCTGTGCCTAAAAAAAAAACTCTTGTGGACAAACTGGCAAGTGAGAACGAGGAAAATAAATGAGAGGGAAAGGCTGGTTAATGAGAAATGCTATTTTTACTGCTTTGATGTCCCCCATCCACATAAGCACACAGCTTAGACAAAAACAAATTAGAGATGTCGACTGCTTCCCAAAGACATTAAAAACATATTAGCCCAACAACCATTTGAGACTGTGTCCACACACATGAATATGTGTGTGTGTGTGTGTGTGTGTGTGTGTGTGTGTGTGTGTGTGCATATCAAATTCAGAAAAAGTATCGTGAGTGTAATTTTTAGCGCTTGTCCACACTGGCTGGCATTATGCATATCACTGTGAGCAGTTGTTCCTTATGGCTAATAGTAGACAAAATATCAACATAATGACACCATAGTTTCTGCACAGCTAAATGACTCACAGGCATAGTACCATGATTCATTTCCCCACTGAGAAATGTATAGAATACAGATCAACATCGACATAATGATGAACACATCCACAGGGATCTAAAGAGACTTTGTGTTATATCTTTGAAACTGATACTGATCATCATTTTTACATCTTTACTCCTTTGGTGGTGTCACTTCACATGATGTCAGGATTAATGGGAAAAAAGTCCACCAATGGATACAAAAAAAAAAAAAAACATATAACTTTTACTTAGAGATATCCAATAAGAAGCTTCTTCCACTGTTCAAATTACCATAAAGATCCAATCCAGTATCACCACCTTTTCCACCTCTGGCTTGCTGCTTTGGGTGTTTTAAGCAATAAGTAAATAAGCAACCGACTACTTTTTCCAGGGGAATTGATGAGTGTGTGGATGTGCGTTATATCGCGTGTCACCTATCACGGCTTCGATACATTGTGGTTTTTTGTGGCTAGTATATGTAAATTTATATCGGGGGACTCTTCATTATATCACTGGATTCTGCGGCCGACAGACATTTTTATTTTTTTAGATTTTAATAATTTTTGTGTTAAAAAAATAAATAAATAACAAGAGTGGGAAAGACTTAGACTATAGGGAGGGTTTATAAAGCCTTAAAAACTAAAATAAATATATGGTTACTACTTTGCGGATTTTCACCTCTCAAGTGTTAAGTGGTCTTTTTTTTCCTGCAGAGATATTCTTCCATATCTAATAAAGATATAACTTCTACGATTAATTCATTTGTCATTTATTTGACAAATCACTCCAGGCAAAGTTTGCCCTTTTTTGGATGAAATGAAATGTTTTTAAACTTTCAACCTTTCAATCCTGAGCTGCCTGCTGTCCCACAGCGCCAATCCCCACTGTTTATGTCCTAAAAATGATTCCAGTAGTTAAAATAATAAGGGTATTACATTCAATCACCTGCTGCCAAATCATGTTAAAATCTGTATATCTCACTGTGGAACAATTTAGATTTTTTTTTCTATATGTAAAGTGACATGGACATGAAAAATATAACACATTTGTTTAATCAAACATCAATTGAATTATCTTAGGCGTCTTGCTGTGTTATGATTTTAAAACAGAACCAAATGTTAATAAAAAACAAATTAGAACAATCCCTTAGGTGCATTCTGATTAAATAATGTGATTTAGACACATCCAGCCAAGTCCTCCAAACGACACAGTAAAATATGTTGTTGGCCATACAAAATTAAAATGAACAATATGAGCACTTTCTCATCCACCAGAATAATTATTTACAAATTGTTTTAATAATAGAGATATGAAGGTCATGATTAAAAGAAAACAACACTCATTTCTGAGTTAGGGTTGGGAGCCTGGAAGAGAAGCACAGGCTTGCGTCCAAGCTGCACATTCAGTTGACCCACTGGTCTTTCTTAGATGTACACTATACCACACAGTCAGGACAAAGATCCGTTTTGACATTTAAACAAATGACAAATGCAGTCAGTCCCAGAGAGGAAAATCTCATTTTAAATGTAATATAGGTTCAATACTAATCAGATTATTACATTAAAGACAATCGTCCAGGATTCAGTATACGTGGAACACAGCACACACAAAAAAACAGAGAAGAGCAAGTAAATGAGTTAAAATAGAGAGAAACTGGATGACAACAAAGAAAAGAGAGTTGAGGGTATTCATGACATTAAGGGGGTGATAATGACTGACACAGAGAACTCGCTCTGTATCTCAGGGAAAACAGAGGAGACAGGAGAGATGAGGGAAAATTGGTTAAAAGAGGAAAATAGAAATGGCTGCAATAACTGACCACTGACTCTAGACCACAGTCAATATATCTAAGTGGATTTTAGCTGTGCCGTGATAGTAGAAATGGACACGCACGCACACACACACATGCATGCATGCACACACACACACACACACACACACACACACACGAAACAAACTCAGAATTGGTTTAATTCCACCAGCTGGGTTTGAATGTGAGAATGGAAAGTGACATTATACACACACAGTGCTATAGTTTTGTGCCTGCCTGCAGCTTCATTGGGTAGGTGGGGGCAGCAAGGTTGCAGGCTGCAATATTAAACCATCAATCACCCCCTAAATTAGGCATTTTACATCACACAAGCACTTACAGCTCTCTCTATTTCTCCCACAGGTGGGGTCCAAGCCAGGGGAAAAGAGATTACATCACAAAAGCAATGATGGTCTAGCAAGACCCATGAATACATTACACCATCATATACATGCAGGGCATGGGTGGAAGGCAGCAACAAAATAATAAATCATAATGAATAATATCAAATCAACTAGTTATTTCTTTACTCTGAGGAACATGAAGTATGTATATATGCAGGAACTTTCAGTATGATGCGTCGTCTGTTGCAAGGCAGGTTACACTAATGTCTTGTGATTTGTATTAACAGTTGTTGACAGTATCTCATATGTGATTCATTACACAGTACAATTTTTGTCTCATGTCATTGTTAAACACAACAAACAGCTCATTTCAATCACCATGGTGAAAGAGTCGGCATCGTGTCCATTCTGCCGTTTCTCGTGTTTTGATTATAAAAAACATCTGGGGTATCAATGAGCCGGCAAGCCATTAACAACCATGGAGGAAAAAATGAGCAAAGAGAGTAACAAAAGACAGAGGGGGGGGCGAGGTTAAAGTAGAAGCATAGAAGGAGGAAAAAACAGGAGGGGGAAAGACAGAAAGGAATAGAGAGGGTGAGGGTAAATGAAGCATGGAGTTGCATTTATCCCAATTAGCAACTGCAGGGGTCTTGGGTGAGAAGGGAGAGAGTGTCCACCCCCATTAACAGTGTTTACTGACATGCTGGCTGATTACAAGCTGGAGATAGAAAGTGACTGCACAGCTCCGCTCTTTTTCCAAATATACAACACACGTGCACAGTGATACACACACAGAAAAGCCTTGCACAGTTATTGTTTGCTAAAAACTCTTTTACTTTCTTGTTCTCACCTTCCTCCACATTCTCTTTCATCTCGCCACCCTACCAATCGCCATGACTTCCTCATTCTCTCTCAATCTGCCAGCGTGCATAAGTTGAAGGCAGATTTCATATGTCCCATTGTGAGTCCCCTCAATTCTCGTCCTCCCCATCTCTGTCGCTCTGTGTTGTGTGGCGATGATAATGGAAGTAATTACACTGCCTCCATGTCTGTTCCATAGCACAGCAGCAGCTGCTGCAGCACAGGCAGGCTGTGGCGACATGACGCCCGCTGCCTTGCCACATCCTCACGTGCTCTGGGAGAATCACCACTGAAGGGTCCGCATACTGTCACAACAGACAACAGACTGTATATTTTCTGCACAGGGAAGGTAGCAAATATATGGAGAGGTGGTGGAAGGTCTTTGGATAGTTTTTCTGCAATAGTTTCCATTTCCATTCACTCTCCAAGTATTTCACCATGCTCAAATATGTTATGCAGTTTCAGTGAGATTCGCTAGAATCTTGTCTTACGTGTTGCTGAGATAAGCTGCCCGTGGGCGAACATAGTGCTGCACTTCTGACCCTCCAATACAAAATGATATAACCTCTGTAGCATAGGAATGCAGTTGATTCAGGGTAATAGATGTGCAGACAATAAAGAGCAAGGAGGAAATGTGTGAGTTCCTCTTGAGGAGAACGAAGGACAAAAGAATGGAAATGCAGAGCAGCATATCTTAACGAAACCAGAGGGAAAGTGAGTGCAAAAGTGCGTTTAGCAGAACAAAAGGCCTGGAGAGGTGAAAAAGGAAGATAAATAACAAATACAACACATACTTGCTGGCTACAGAAACACATGGATGAGAGACATTTCATCTACTAGCTTCAGGATTATAAGAACATTGTATCTCTTCAGAATTTTTAAGCAATAATTATGCATACTGCATTTTACATCTCAAAGTAGTTGAGGTGAATACTGTAGATGAGCAGAATACACCTAAACAATTGTTTGGACACACAAAAACACAGTTCGACAGCTACCACAAAGGCTTTATGGCTCTCCAGGCAGTATACAGTCACGTCTGTGTACAAACAAGGACACAAAGAGAAGCAGAGGCCCCAGTAGAGTTGCCCTGGCTTCTTTCTTCTCGTCTCCTCTCCTCTCTCCCTCCTCTTCACCCTCTGACCTCTCTCAGCCCCTCTGTCTTCCAGTCAGTTCCAACCCCAAACTGAGGCCTATCCTATCTGAAGAGAGACACCTAGTGGTGCAGAACAAATCCCCATCTACTCTGGACATGGGCAACACTCTTCTATCCCAACGGACTAAACTGCACATCACTATTACATCTCTTCTCTTAAAAGACCCTTAACGAAGTCACATTAATCAAACTGAACCACTAACTACAGTAATTATTGGTGTGATTTGCAAATCGCTCACTCTCAGCCTCATACACCTTTCCCAGAGGGATTTTTTTTCATTCTTTACATCTTTCATTCTTTCTGGTATGACTGGTTTGCCAGAATGGAAAAAAAATGCTGTTGCACATGCATTTCTGGCCTCAGCCGAGTGTGTGGTATATACCAGGAGTATAACTGACCAAGAATGATTAAAAGCTACCCATCAGGTAGGCGGTGCAATTAGAAATCAATTAAACTAAGATTGCTTTTGGAGATGATAATGGAAGTGCTTAACAATTAATATTTTTTTTTAAAAAATATATTTTGCATGTATTTTACTAAAATGAAAAAATTCTGCAATTTATCATTTCCATGTGAAACCAAAAGTCCTCACATCACATAAGCTGCAGGAAAATTGTGAGAATTAATCAATCAGACCACTCAAGCTGGTAAAAGATCTCTTGAAGGGTTAATAACGGTGTTAAAATGAATGTGACAGGTTGCATACAGGATGTCATTATTCTCTTCAAGAGAGGGAAGACGTGACAATTATGATTGGATGGTACCTTTAAAATACCTGTCTCACCTTATAGGTCTGACACTAAATCAGCTGACACAAACCTCAGGACACCTCCCTCCCAGTCAAAAGTCTCTTGAATCATGAAGCTCTTGAAAAGCTGATCTGCCATAACTGCTCAATGGGCCCCTCTGATAAAGCCAGACAAGGTGTTATTACACTAGTGAGCCCCAATCAGAGCGACTACAGTCGATCTATCATGGTGTTATCTGTGGACGAGGTATATTACCTGGGGCCCAGACAGCCCTGGGCATGCGCGGATGTATGGGGCCGATAGCAGAGTTGGCTGTCATCCCTCTGGACTGATTAATGAGGAGCTCGGCCCAGTGTTTAATGTGTTTAATATGGGCCGCTGACGAGGCCGTCACACTGACGGAACTCACCCGTCTCTCTGACTGATGAAGTCAACTGCAGCTCTCGCTCTTTTTCAGATACAGTAAAATAGGAACACACACACCAGAAAGAAAACAAACCTTCTCTGCTTTCCTCTGCATGAACCCTTATCTGTTTACCATCATGCATGGAACACTTCAGGTGCACTTCTATGAATCTTTGCATGATGCCATTTACATTGCTCAGAACAATACCTCATTTGGCCAAAATAACATTTCCTCTTTTTCAAAATATACTGATGGAAACGTACTAAATCACACACACACAGAGAACCAGAGCTGCTCGCCATTGTGCTGTGACCCTGCTTTCATGGTGAATAGGAGGGAAAATTAGGGCCAAACAGAGAGTCCAGTTCTGAGGGTATTTTGGGAGCCAGAGCTCTCTAATGGAGGATACTTACACCTTTCCGTGTGGAAGAATTCAGGATCTCTTGCTCTGTGTAATGAAACAGCTAATATTCTTGTACTCTCGCTGCTAAGCAATCAGACTCTTCCCCTCGTTTCCTCCCTCCCGCTCCATGATCTGTCTATTACTTTCAGTCCGTCTCACTCTCCTTTTCTTTATTTCAGCTCTCCTACTCCCACCTGCTAATTTTCTCTTCTTTTTGCCTTTCTCTCTCCCTGACTATCTGCTGCCTTCCCACTCCTTCCTAGCACATTTCTATCTCTCTCTTTTCATCTATCACCTCCTCTGCAATGTTCTCATTTAATCATCCCCTCAAGAAATATATTCACCTCCAAACAACTGGGCTCCTATTAGATCACATACTCTGTTGTTACAGCTGTTATCATAGCCGATTCCTATGCTCTCGGGGTGACCAGGGGCTGCAGTGTAAACAGTCCACTTCAGGAAATGTACACACAAAGAGCAGGAAATATACATACTGTAGGAAGAAATCTAATTATAGGATAATGGCAGGTGAATTTTAAAGCCATGCGAGGATCCTGGTAGTTAAGCTCAAGGCAGCACATGTGCAAGACGGGCACAGATGTGTTGACAGCTCAATGTTAACAACATACTGTACATCCCCTGTTGCTTTATTTACACGCTATGTGAGTTGTTAAACCTTATTCACGTCACACTCCTGTGACTCTCATGTGAATTCAGGGATAAAAGTAATAAAATCTATCCGGTAGGAATTTGGTGTCCAGATATTCACAGCAGCTGGCCCGTATAAGGTTATTTTTTATTTTCTTGCCAGGCAGTAACATTTAATATTACATGTTCAGAGTGGTAGCATCTACAAGACTCAAGTGCTAAATGCTTGTTGAGTCACCTTTACATGTGTGGGCTGGATTGAAAATGTCATTTTCCAGTCGAGAGTCCAATGTGAAGCTGCACAGTATGGGCTATGCTCCCACAGGGAGTCTCCAGCTCTCCATGAGGCAGGTACAGATCAAACCAGGGAGCTGGGGAGGTGGGGCAGGGTGAGAGTGGGGGTGTACTCAGTCCCTCCAGACTTGGAGTAATGAAATATCAGCTCTCTGAGAGGCTTGTTCTGCCTTCAGGGTGGTTAGCTAAGGCCTCGTTTAAGTTTACATTATGGACAGAATCCTAATGATCCCTGGCCCATTCCTCCTTCTGTGGGCTTTGCTGTTTTTAATATATATGGATCTACTTTTTTAATTATTTTCATGTCATGTTACACTTCCTTTGCACCGCCTGTGAGAGGAAAGACAGGCAAAGCGTGGCTGCTACTCCCACTGCAGCCTTCCCTGTTCTAGCCACCCGAATCCCATCTGCGCATTTATTCACACATGCACAATTTGCACTCAGCGCACACACACACTCTCTCTCTCTCACACACACACACATACACATACACAAACACAAACACAGCAAAGCAATGGAAATAGAAACAAATGCACACATTCATGTGAGTGTACAACCACACACAATTGCATATGCAACAGCAGCAGAACAGATGTAAATCAAATAAACCTATTGTAGTTTATGCATGGTAGAAGACTTGATGAACATTAGACAGGAACATCAGGCATACACGGTGAACATGAACAAAGACATAATCTGCACAGCAGAAGGCAATAAAATCACAAGATTCAAACAGAGATGTACATATTGCTTATAAACAGTGACAAATGCAGATTACAGAAGGGTCTAGATTTTGTAATGCATCTATTATATGTGGCTAATCCAAATACACAAGTGCACAGCATGTAGATCGGTATGCTATGGCACAATGTAAAGATTGTTTTCTGCTCTCAGTTCCCAAGTGATGTATCATAACAATAATCACTGTCAGGCCCAGAATGAAGGTGTTTCTTTCAGAGAGGGGGATGAAGGCAGAACTGTGGTAATTATGCAGCCGTAATGGAGTCTGTGCCTAGTGAGAGCCTAATGAGCTTACTGAAGTCTACCATAGAGAATTGATTACTGAGAAAAGAAAAAAAAAAACAGTTGTGCGTGCAGGAGAGGGCCAGTGGAGGTGAGCTTGTCTCTATTGTTGTACACTTAACTGACAGGGAACCAACATGCACTGAAATTCCCTAAGAGCAATTAGTAACAGTAATGAAAGGTGCAGAAATCTTTACACACAATATCCTGATCTGAAGCCTTTCATTGTACTGTCACCTGTCAGGAGAGGAAGGTATCTGATTACAGTCTTAATATGCGCGCGCGCCTGTGTGTGTGTGTGTGTGTGTATCTCACTCTTTTTTCCTTTCTGCCTTAATGTACAAAAATGAGATAACACTATCCATATCAGCAGGGGAAATTGAGACGTCTTTCCTGGGCTGGCAGAGCTGTCACAGAACTAACGCAGAAGAGGATCAAAGAAGAACTACTTCACCCTGAGAGCAATGAAAATTAATCTGACCTCCTTGTGCTGCCTAAAGAACTGGCACATTTATTCATTTGCTGCGTGTGTGTCCATATAGTTACAAACTTGTAAATGCACGTGTGTGTTCATGTCAGTGTGTCCAGAAAGAGACTGTACTTACTGCAGAGGAACAGATTGTCTGATCATCATGTTGCAGGGGGACATCCTGTAAAAACAAGTCCGCCTTATGATAATATAATATTCTCATTTTTTTTCCTCTATGTGCAGGTTGTGACATGGCCCCGAAAACAGACTAGTCTATTAGTATGGTGAACAAGCTCCCTTTCAACACATCTGCCAGCCACAGACATGGCTTTCAGACTCAATTTTCACACATACTTCACTCAGTAAGTGCCCTCTCAGCTTTTTACACTTTTCCTTCATTACCAGCTTTTTCTTCTTTACCTCTCGCTTGTCCTGTCTCATCATCTCTCTCACTGGTAATTTTTAACCATTTTATTTTTTTATTAGAAAGGGAGAAACAAAACTATTTCTTTTAATTAAGAAAACTTAATTATGAAGGGACTGATTCTACGTGGCAGTGACCATATGGACACTGGTGATATAATTCTGGCAAGCAGACTGGTAACAGATGCCATAGACCGGTTTATTTTCCCTGGAAGCACAGATTTAAAGTAAACTTGGTCAATTCTTGTGAGGAATTTTGTTAATTTTGAGAGACAGTGTTTTAGTAGAACAACAATTTCACTTTAGGAACAAAAAACAGGTGTTGAGAGCCCGAACGGGACATAGTCCTTATGAGTCACTTCATTGTTGTTTACTGAATAAACTAACTTTGTTTATCTTCTTCAACAAATATGAGCATTTAATTTAAAAGTGGAAATTATATTGATATATTTTATATAGTGAGCATCGTAATAGCAAAGGCTTATAAATTAATCCCAGATGACATATTTTGGGGGTAAACATGAAGCTTAGGAAATATTTTAGTGGCTTTATCAGAAGATTCCCTGCACAAAATCACATCCACTCCCACCCCCACTGCCCCGCCACCAACCCTCCATGCTTGAAGCTCAGAAAATTCAAATATGCACAGAAGCAAAAATAGCTCATTGAATGTGTGTGTATGTGAAATTGTGTGTGACAGTGAATGTGTGTCTGCGTCTGTGTGTGTGTTTGTGTGTGCGTGTTTGTGTGTGCATGCACAAGGAGGAAAGGGAGACGGAATTTGTACGTACAATCTGCCCATCTGTCTTGGACAGACAATACACTTTTTTAAACGTTGTCAAATTCCAAATTCAAGGCATAGTGATGACCATGTGGCAGAGGGACTGAACACACAGCAGCTAAACATGCAAGCTGTCTAATGGGTGAATCTCAGGAAACTCATTTGACAGCTATGCTGAAAAGACATCCTCCACTCTGGGAGTTTTTTTTTTTTTCTTAATGCACACAGTGAGCTGATGTTTAAGCAGTCACAGTGCACCACAGTTTCTTTTTTTTTTTTTTCACGAGAGACACTAGATTGTGACACGTTCTCAAATAGCAATAAGCACATTTCTTTTCTCACTGTATGACAATTATATATCCACAGGGGGTTTATAGTGTTTCTAATCAATACAAATGACTCAATGATTATTTCCCTTGCTGTTATGATCTCTGACTTTATAAACTCACTTTGTAGCCTTTACCCCCCGTAAAGCAGAAGCTCCTCTCGTACTAAATGATGGAGGACAGCGCTGCAAGCAAGCAAACACTGTTTATAACATTTATTTTAACATTTCAGTTGGATGAAAGGCTGAAAAATCTATTTTTTGGCTTAAGCCAAAAAACAGCAAATGACACAGCAGTATAGTTATTGCAGTGTTTTGCATCGTGATGTATTATCTTTTTACAGACCTTTCCTGTTGGATCTCTGGTCTAATTAGCCACCGTATTCATCTCACTTATGAATATATGACTTCATTGTTTGTTTCAGTTACAGACCACCGTGGATCAAGGGAGTGGGAGCAGCTGGGATGTGGAGATGGGGATGGGGAGTGGGGGTTGGCTGTGTGGGAGGAGATGAGTTCTATTAATGCTGTTGCAATTCCTGCTGGTTGCCAATAGAGGTCGATAGAGGTCATAGATTACTTAACAGACCTTTAAATCAGCCTACTGCTGCCTGAGGGGAAAAGATTTATCATAATACTGCAGAATTTTTCTGTGGTTTTTGGAAGTTTTTTTTTTCTTTTAAATTGTGGCAACAATGAACACACAGGTGTGAATGAGTCTAAGTATAGAACTTATCTTGCAAATTAGCTCTTGTGTATTTACTTTCTGCGTTAGTCTGAAATGGCAACAGCAGCTCAAGCACAGTGGAGTAGAGTGTTATTTTTTCTGTTAAGTGAAGGAGTGTGGGAACACTTGAGGATGGTGGCCGTCAGAAAACACGCAGAGCTGAGTTTACATGTTAGTGCATTGAGCCAACAGAGGCGTGTTGCTATAGAAGCAAGGGCAGGTTTTACAAAGGGACATTACACACCTACACACTAAAGAACTGTTCACTTAATGTGTTCCTGAGGGACGGGTACACTGCAGCACACTATTTTCATCCCCTTCCTCCCTTCCTTTCAATCATCATCCCTCTCTCTCCCTGTCATTCTCTTTTCAGGTGCAGGTGTCTAACTCTGTGTATTAAAAACCGCCTCCAGTCCTTAACTGAATGAACTGTTGAATATTTCATGTCTTTTAATTTTTTCTAGGCACTTAAGGAAACTTTAACTATCTTTCTCCTTCCCTTTCTCTTTATCTCTCCCTTTTACTTCTCATCACTCAGTGGAGATGTACTCCACATCATCATTATTAAATTAACTGTCCTGGACATTTTTACATTGAACAATGTAGGCTAACAACAACACATTTCCTCCCACATGCCTTCTTCATCCTTCTAAATGAACAACATCAGTCCAAACACCGAGGACCTCATCACTGACAGCAGTGACAGTTCTGTATTTTATCATGGTGTTTCAATTCTATATTAAGGTTATTAAATGGTCAAATGGAAATCCCACAATGACTTGACTGTACCGTTGAGGTTTATTATGCGTGGGTGTGCCAAGGCCAAACATTCATAATGACTGGAATGATTAAAAGCAGAAGAGAGCTGAATATTAATCATATAAGAAATGACACAGGATGGAACAGAATTTACAGTCTACCACCATGCTTCAAGAGGAAAATAAACCAATCAAATGAAAAGCCCCGACTTAATTAGGTTGCCGGTACATATCAGTGATTTTCTTTAGGTATTTCATTGAATCTCTCTTGCCTCTTCTGTTTGACCTCGACCATTTGAAATTGGACATTTTAACCTGCAGACTTTGTCTGAGGGTTAACATGACATTTTAACCTGCGGACAGAGTCTCCAGGTTAAAATGCTATTCATGAGCTGTTTCACCTCTCCATTTAGAGAACCACTTTGCCCCCTCAGGTATACTACAGTCTAGCTTTGGCTTCAATTCCATCCCTCCACTTCCATCAGGCTGCGGCAGGGGAGGTGGGATGGGACAGCAAGAAAGGGAAAGAAGGATGAGGTCTGGGGACCATATACCCCTGCTGAGCCAAACAGGTCCAAACATTTCCAGGCATGCATCAAGAGATCCTGTGGGACGACTGTGATTAAGACCTGAACGAGATGAAGGGGTCGTGGGTTGCAGTCAATCTCTTACAGGTCTCTGGGTTTCTCATTACTCATTGATTAGTCACCTGGAGCAGCGGCACCATTCTGCAAAGTGCACTATATAATTACACTGCAATAATAATAATAATAATAATACTTTCAACAAATACAAAATCATACACATACTCGTGTACCCTGAGGTGACATGTAGACTCCAGAGATTTCCTGAGAGAGTGCACATAAGAAAATGGAGTAAATGTTTGAATAAATTCTAGCTGAATAGAAACAAAGTGCTCATCTGTCACAGTGGGCACCATTACAATGCTTCTCCTTGGAGCCTAATTTCTTTTAATCATTTGTAACAATGCCTAGTGTGGTGCTCTGTGTTTTGTTGTTTCTTTACTAGATGTGATGGTACAGATACATTGTGATGAGGATGTGTGATGGGGATTTTTTCTGCAGTTGTCACAAGTGACTGAGAGATTATAATTGAGGGACCCTGTGCTCTTGTGTTATGTTTTTGAAAAACAGTAATTATTTTCTCATTAGAAGATAATCAAGGATAAACCAGGTATTTAGCTTAAATCGAGTACTGATGGGCTACGAATTACACTTTAAACACACTATTACCATAATTAATCCTGTTAACATTAGTCCTTTAAGTCAGAGAGCTCTTATATTTAAAAGAGAGTAAAGTCACATCAGATTTTAAGCATTACATAAGAGGGATTACGACAAGAAAGATACTGATATGTGTTTTTGTCAAACGAGTTAGACAATTTACGCAAGTAAGTAATTTAAGTAATTTCATTTTAATGTATCGAAACCTCTGGTGAATTTTCTCACTTTCCAGTTTATGAGATTTTTAGAAGAGGTGACATACATCCATTATTAATGACTGGCCTGCACAGCTACAATACATCACCTGTGCCCTTAACATGGCTAATTACGCATTCATAGGCCATAAGTAAGCAGGACAAATGAACTGTCTGCGCTTGTATTGCTTCATACTAATTACCTTAGTAAGCCAGATGCTAATTAGTTTTATTACCATCCAGTTGGTTAGTTTTAATTTATCACAAAACAAGCAAATCTGTGTTTTTCCATTATGATCTAATATTTGATCTAATATTATTATGATATATATGTTTACAAAATAAATTCCAACCATGAAAAGTTGTTTCCTGCAACCACAGTGGCTCCAGATATGCACATATTAGATGCCAGATACTATAATTCTGATTCATTACAATTCAATTAGACTGGGGTCATGACAAAGGCTCTCCCAGGCAGCTCCTGGCGGTGCAATAAACGTCAACCAGCGACAGAGATCTCTAAGAGCACACAACCTGCAGAGAAAGAGGTCAGCCATGTTAACTGGATCCTTGGAGAGCAGGACAGATCTATACCCCGCAGGCGAGCAGAAAGACCACCAGCTGTGACAGGACCAGAGTATTACAGCAGACACCACAGGAACATACAACAGACACTACAGTGTTTGCAGGTCTTTATGAACCATGTGTTTGGTACAATATGTAGGTGGACTCAGCACAGTCCATAGTTGTAACAAATGTTTTAAAACCAGTGAAAAACTTGAAAAAGTCTTGACTACATATAATAAAGGTAGAGATACATACTAAGGATACAAGAGCAGAACACCTGACAGGAACATTGTATATCGATATTTATATTAGGTAATATCCACCTTGTAAAAATGAATTATGCTGTACACTTTTCATATACAACATGGCTCGTAGTTAATTAGCTCACTTGATCACTTTAACAATTAGAAATTGCCTTATTTGTCATAGCAAGTTATAATTGCTATATTTTATTGAGCAACTGCACTATCCATCACAAGAGATGACAATGTGATTCTTCACCTGGTTAAGATTTGTGTGCACGTTGCAAAAAAAATCTGATCCTAACCTAACTTTTCCTGAACAAACAACATGAAAATATTAACACGCATCATGCTTCACAAGATATTACTCTCCTAAATAACTCCAACATGTGCTGCATTTAAACTGCACCATTAAAGCCAACTTTTATGAGAGAAATGGACAGGAAAGAATGAAGACAGATGAGTGTCAAGCTACCCTGGACTTGAGAGTTAAGGCATAGCTCTAGGAGAATCAGGTCAAATTAGGCAGTAGATGGTGGAATCACAATGGCTTTGAGGGCCCCTTGTCCTCTGCTCTGGTCTGTCTCCCTGACGGAGCCACAGCAGCATAATTAAGGGTTATGCAGATTCCTGCACATCCCATCCAGAGAGCAGGGCAGGACAACAGGGATACATAGGTAAAGGACCATGGTAATTACTGGTTATCAGTATGCAATCAGAGGGAAAAGATGATATATCTAGGGCATCAGGTGTGAATCAGTCTATGCTGAAGAGGAAGACAGTAAAGTATTTCATTCCAGCAACTAGTGTTGAGCATGTTTAAATCTTTTTCATCTATATTTCCTTCAAATACCCTGTGTGAGAGCCATACCAATACCCATACCAAAAATATTCCTGGGAGATCAGGTTTTCTGTCCTGCTGCGTCACTGTGACTGTGATTTTTTTTTTCTTCTAGAACCAGAGGTATAAAGGTAGCTGTTTTTCCAGGGTTTAGGGTGCCATGGTAATCCCTGCCTGTGTGGTTATGGAGGTAAAACACATTTCTGTGCTCATGCTCTGTGGCACATTGCACTGGTGTGTGGCTTAAGCTCTGAGCAACAGGGAAGGGAAGGGGAAGATTCAGCCATTTTTTTTCCTTGAGAGATTTTTTTCCTCCAGTGTCGTGCTGTTGGACGCGTGTATTTTGGGGATTAGTGGCTTAATCGACCTTGTAATGGGGAGATCAGAGTGGCATGCAGGCATAGAGAGAAGCACATACACACACATGCTGAAATACATATACTGTATTCTCTCTCTCTCTCTCTCTCTCTCTCACACACACACATACACACACACACAGACAGTCATGTTTAGGCAAACACACTTAAGCTCACAAATCTGCACATCCTCACTTTATTAAAAACACACACCAGACATCTGATGCTCTCCTTTATTTCATAGACCACCACACTGACTGAAATGAACTACAGTCTTTTTTCCTTTCAAAGGAAAATGTGTTCGCTCTCTCTCACACACACACACACTAATAACCTCATACTTCTCCACAACAGCCAGAAAATGTACACAATGTACACTCTCACCACATAGTGTAGCAGAGTACTTTGGACACCTTATCGCTGCTTCCACCCTTTGCTCCCTCTGTAATATGCTGCGGGTACATTGCACTGTAGACCAAGGGCTCTCCAGGGGGTCAGTGTATTGTCTCAGTGAACAATGAGCACTCTGGCTAATGCTTCTGTAGACTCGAGAGGTCAGCCGTGTGAGTCGCCCTCTCCGTCTATGAAATTTCCTACTGTATGTGTCCATCTTGCTTTCTCTCCCTCTCTTTTCCTGAGGGTTTGTTTGCCTACTCTGCCTGGGTCACTTCTTTCTGACTAGTGTGGCGAGGTGGTCAGAGTTGGCGGGACTGGCAGTTGAGGTTGTATGGGGTAATCCGTGCGTTATCTCATATTAGCGGCAGTTGTGGAATCTAGTGCACAGCGGCTGATAAGATGAACAAACAGTTGGGATCATTAGAGCGAAGACATTGTGTAATCACCACTCTAATCTCCCTCTAATCCCAACATCTCCAACCAACCAGGGGCTCAAAAGCACACAGGCCCATACACCAGCCCAATAGTCAACCACTGTATACATACACACACATACGTACACAACACACCGTAAACACACTTGATGCCGTTCAGGCAACAACTCTCACACAAAACAAAAACACATTCTCTCACACACACACACACACACTCACACACACACTCCACATTCCACTTTTTTTGTTTCTAAACTAATAACAGGCTGTGCGCACATGGCCGACCCAGAGGAAAAAATCAATACCCTCTCAGACAAAATCAAGATTTCTTTTATCCTTCTTTTTTTTTTCTTTTGCTTTACCCCCATTGCTCTACTTCTTCTCACTTTCTCTCCCCCTCTACCTTTCCTCAGTCGACATCTGCAGCTTCTTCAGTAGTCCTTGGAGCACCAGGCACCAGTCACTTTCCTACCAGATCTTTGGTGGTAATTATCATCTGAGTTTGAACGATTAAAATAATAAGATATTTTCTGAGGACGCTCATGTTGTCTCGACCTACACCTCTGGCTCTTCCCAGTCCATTTCCAGTTCAGCTATGTGTAACAAAGCTGACCCTTGAAAGAGCAGGTTAAGCCTCTCTAGCCCAGTCTCTACATTAGTTTTTAAAGAAACTAACACGGGGCGCCTGGATAGCCGAATGGCTAAGGCGCACCACGTTGGCATATGTGCCGTGCAGTTGTTCGCCAGTTCGAATCCTGACCGAGTTGACCTTTCCTGCGTGTCCTTCCCCCGCTCTCCTACCTGTTTCCTGTCTATCTGCACTGTCTCTGATTAAAGTAAAAAAAAAAAAAAACTAACAGGACTGAAGCCCACAGTGGTTTGTCATGACACCAAAATTTCAATGCCATATCTGCTATTATATACTGAAATGATACCATGACCCCAATGTTTTCATATAGTGTACGGCTACAGTGTACAAGCTAATGATATCAGGTTTGAGCTTGGTCATTTATAAGTGCTACACTTACAATAGCAGACCTCAGTCAATTGATATTCTTCATTTTTTTGTCAAACTGTCTCATTAAATTCCAATTGTTGAAAGAGTTTAAAGGTACATGCATGATTTAATTAAGTGACAGTCACATTCACTAACCTGTCTATGTCAGCGAGATGCTTTGCCATGTTGGATGTGTTGGCTCCCTTGGTCTGCGTAGGTTTTAAAACATCTTTCACAGCTAGGCTTTGTGGTGTACGTGGGCTTGCTCTGACTCTCGGCTATGTAAGCTAATTTATGCCATATTTAACTTTGTGCATCTGCTTTTTCAACAAGCAGTAGATGGTCAACAAGAGAGCATGTATTTGCCATGCTTTGCTTTTTTTTCCACCGTGAAAGTTGCAGCGTGCATATGAAAGAAAAAAATGTGGTTAGAACGCCCTCTATGCCTGCAGGGAGTGGAAGCAGTGCACTGCACACAAAGTGCCCCGCTATCACAAAACGACACAGCTCACAGGAAATATAGCTCTTATTAAAGCACTGACATTCCAAGTACCAGTACTAATAAATTAGGGTATAGTGCTGTTTTTAACGGCAGGGTATTGCAATACCTCTTTCGTATCATTATGCCATGCAACACTAGTGTGCAGAAGAAATACCCAGACCCACTATAGTGCACACACACACACACACACACACACACACACACACTAGACAAACAGAAAGAGAAAGGAAGAGAGGCCTGGTGGGGAAGAGAGGAGAAACAAGCAGAGATGTAGACATCCAAGCCTCCAATCCATTCATATTGGCGTCTTTCATCTCTAATGGGAAAGACAAATAGAATATCTCTGTTTCAGAGCTGTTACAGATGGACAATAGAGGAAGCATATCCAAACAGAGGAGGGGCTGAGGAAGATAGGCAAGAAGGAAGGAGATAGTTTGTATTTTCTGCTGGCTGCAGTGACTGCACGCTGGCAGGGAGAGTGGGGATAAGCTGAGACTGGAAAACAAGGAAGGCACGAAGAGGAAGATATAATGCAGCATGATTTTTTCCTCCTTTTTGTAAAGCTTTGGCACCATCAAAATGCCTCTGTCATGCCAATAAAGCCTGTTTAAAACTAACTGAATTGACAAAGCCTGACAAAGATGGGGAAAAGAAGGTGGAGAGGGGAGAAAGGTGTCAGAACAGGGAAAAGGAAAACTCATTACAAACCAGTTTTTTTAATAAAATATAGATCCCTCATTTGTCTCAGCAGTTTGTTTTATTTATTTGAAGTTTGTGGCTTAATGAGATCCCAGTGGTACTACAATAGCTAAGAATGAGAAAAGAAGGAGAGAGCTAGAGAGGAGAGAGATGAGAGACAAATAATCTCAGGAAAAGGGGGAGAGATGCAAGCAAAGAAAGAGGAGCTAAGAAAGGCTGAGGATCAAAACAACTGAGACAGTGCAATGCTGTAAAAAGGAGAATTGATGCTATAACGCACTATTTACTGTAAAGTGTATTATGGCTCTTCTATAAAGCTCAACAGTTGCCTTTTCTCTTTGTTGTGCAGCCATTCTGACAGATATACATCCAAACTTCTGGGGAAAGACAAAGGCATGTTCAGCCAGGGGCACTGGGAGCTACAATGAAATGAAGCCCAATGCAGATTGCATACCTCTACCCTGACTGAGAGAGATTGGCCACGGTGCCACGGCACCTGGCCAGCTCTTTGTGCCGAGCAAAGGAATGGAAAACAGATGCCACATAAAATGCCCTGGCATGGGGTTTGTATATTGATTCATTTGCTGTATTTTCTCTCTTTAAACAATGCTGCTTTATTACTTTGCTAAATATGCTGCATGGTTGCATGAGCATGCACACACTGTGGGGGGACTGTGTGTGTGTGTGTGTGTGTGTGTGTGTGTGTGTGTGTTCATGCTTTGATTGTGTATCTAAGCAACTTTGTGTATGAACAAAAGACCTGTTCCAAATAATTGTCTGGAGTGCACCAACTGAAAAAGTTGAAAAAAAAAACAGCTGAGTTGCAAGTTTTAAGTGTCTGTGATTAAAGTGCACACATTTCCCTTTTAAAGTCTGCAGGTAGATATTTTCAAAGTGTAATCTTTGAAAGTTACGATGTTTCTCTGCTTGTTGGCAACCTCTTGTTATCTGAAGTACAGGAAACAGATGAGGTTCCCTCCTGAGGAAAAAAAAAAAAGATCGACATTCTCCTGAGCTCCAGGTCACACTTACAATCAGGTCAGACTCAAACGCATACACATATGTATTTTTTTCCTACTAATACAGAATCATCTTCTCCTGAAGTTACAGTTGATCATATAGACCAGAACTGTATTCCTTAGTCAGGAGAACCTGTGTCCTCTCTCAACTCGGGCTGTAATCAACCAAAGAAATTCTTGGTTGACTGAAGACCTGAAATTTCAAGCTATATCACAGCCCGTAATTTCAGCCAACAGCCACCTGGTCTACGGCTGGCGGCCATCCGAAGTCCCGACAGTCCTGACCGTTTTTTTTAAATTTATATATAGGTCTGACCGGCCCATAAAACCTGTAGATCAACAACCCGACTGACCCTGGGCTGGTCCATTCAGCGCAAGAGTTTGTTTGCTAGTCTGCGGCCCATTCATATTGAAATTATATGAAATTGACACAACAAACAATTGACCAATGAGAATTTTGTTCGAACCAGAACGTATCGACCAATAAATCGACCAGTTGACTGGGGCATTACGACCCTACTCTCAACATCCTTTTTTTCTCATCCTGAGTGATTGCTTGTCCACTTGGCTCTGAGATGATGTCCCCCTCTCTCTTATCGCCTTCTTCCACTCTCGCACTTTACTCCATCTTCACAGCATATACTTGTTCCTTTCACCATCACCGAGGTTCATAGCTGTCTCATAAGTGTCAAGCTCTCCCTTTTACAGAGAAGGATATTGCTTGATGCCTGCTACTTTATGTTGTTTGCAACTCTGTACGGAGGACAGGAGGCAGCAGGGGGGAATTTTTTCTGTTTTTTGGCAGGGTCTGGAGGGGTGGAAGGGGCGGTAATGAAAAGGTATATGTGACGAATTGAGGCAAAGGGCGAGTAGGCAAGCTGTGTGGCGATGAAGAGAGAAGAGGAGATGAGGGCAGAGTAGAGAGGGAAAGTGTGTGAAAAAATGCAGAGTTGAAGGGTTTGGAAGAGCAGAATCAGCACTTATGCAAACACTCTGAGAAGCTAGCCCCTCACAGATATATATATATATATATATATATATATATATATATATATATACACACACACGCATGCACACACACACACCTGTACACAGCCACCCAGCAAGTTTTGCAGTAGCACCACTACGAATATCTTCTGTATCAGGATGTCATACTGGGCAGAGTCGGCTCTTGGAACAGCGACTCCCTGTTGCGCTGTGAGGCTATTACATGGTCTAACAGAGCTCAACTAATAACATGGACCACATCAGCCACTTCCTCCTCAGATCATCACGTATCGCAGGAGTTGGGGCATTTTACCACCTACTCATGCCAGAGACCTTTCTCAACCTTAATTCTACACAGAAACACACTAGACACTAGTCGCCTTTTTCTCCTGTGTACCTCTTAACCTCCCTTACACCGCATACATCCTATAAAACATAAATCAATTGTTGCCATCGGTCAGCTGGCGACCATCCACTGTCAGGGTTTTATTGTGCTTTGTTGCAATGCTGTTTGTTGCCATTAATCTGTTTGAATAGCTATGGGGGGTTTTCCAAAAGCATGTCCTGCTGAATTTACTGTCTTGGTGGCTGAGCACACATCTGTCTTTTCCTCAAACAGAATTCACACACAGATTCACAGTCCAATCCTATGCACATAAACACCTTCAAAGGCCCAATCCCCAAATCCCTGGTTGGTAATTGTGTGAGTATACATGTGTGTTGGTGCATTCTGGTGCTGTGAGTTGTTTACTACTGTCAGTGTGAATTGTGTTTGCCAATGAATGGGTAATTTCTTTTTTTTTTTTTTTGATTTGTGTTTTTGTGCTGCTGATTGAATCAATTCTATTGAGTGACCTGAGCATTAAAGAGAGATGACATGTGAAAATCACTGTATTAAACAGTGAGGTCTTATCGACTCTCATAATGTTGCAGTTGTAGCAAACTGAAATGTCTCCCTGATTAGGTATTAGATCACATGTGCTGCTGCTGTACCATAGCTTTTAAAAGAGTTCTTTAAGGTTTGCTTCAGTGCTTTCTGTGGTGCAAAATGAGATTACGACAACAGAGCAGAGAACAAAAGTGTCATTGGTTTCTTTCTTTCTTCAAACGAGCACTATGCTCTTCTTTTACAGCCAAATACAGGTTGGTGATTTAGCAGTCGCCTGCAAGGTAAATATGAGATGTAGTATTGCAAACAGTTTAACCAGTACGTTACATTTTTCCATGTGTATACGGTCATGTCAGACATTGCACTTGGTTTCAGGTTGCACAAGATTGCATAATAAGACAATGAAAATGGACAACAGTCTGTGTGTATGTACAGAAACGGGTCCTTTGGGAAACTGTAATGGAACACCATTAGAGGAGTCACAAGTACCAGGCTGTATGGTTTTATTGTAGGCGTTGACGCACAAACTGCAAAGTGTGTTTTCACCAAAGATGGAGCATTTTACACAAGACACAGCCGCAGGCATAATTTCTGTCTCTCACTCTCCCTGTCTTTTATTCCATCACATCCACACTAGGGCTGTAATCAATCACAGAAATTCTAGGTCGACTGAAGATCTGAAATTTCGACTAAAAACCGACTAATCGTGCATGCGGGTGCGTGGGGTGGGGGCATCACGTGTATCTGTGTGATGCAAAAACACCTATAAACATCTACATCATAGCCTGTAATTTCCTAAAATATACTGTCAACTAGTGATATCAGCACTATTGAGGAATATTTAAACAACTGTTTTTTCATGTTATAATAATTGACTCTGTGTATGTCCTCACACAGAGCGAGACTGAACATAGGAATTCAGCTTCGTGGCCGAGACACATATAGACTATTAACTTAATATAATTTTTGTGTTTGGATGATAGAGGAGGCTCAACATCCAGCGTGGTCGCGGTGTACCTGAGGGAATGTGCCATAGTTGCAGGTGGGGGTGCCTACACTGCAAAAAGATTATTAGGCTAAAACACTGAAATTCTGATATGTTCATAGACTCAAAAAGGACCGAGCAACCTAACGCAGACAAGCTAGTTTACTGTTTTTAGGTGATATGCCGTGTTCAGAGTCGGACTGGCAATCTGTGTGTTGTGGGAAAGTCCGGTTTACGGCTGCTGGCCGACCGTAGTCCTGACAGTCCTGACACTTTTTTTAAAAAATTTATATATTGATCTGATTTATATATTGATCCGCCCATTAAACCTGTTGAAGAGCGACCTGATTGACACTGGGCTGGTCCAATCAGTGCAAGACTTTGTTTCCTAACCACCAGCCCCTGACACATGCTAGTCTGCTGCCCATTTGTATTGAAATTATATGAAATTGACACGCCAAAAAAATCGACCAATCAGAATTTTGGTCAAACCAGAACGTATCAACCAATAAATCGACCGGTCAACTGGGGCATTACAGTCCTAGTCCACACGCATGCACATTCCTGTCAAGCCCCTCCCCTGCCTCAGTCCTCCATTTTTTCCCTCCATCAACTCAGTGACACCCAGCAGTGGGCCGTGACATTACAGAAAAACAGAGCAAGGCAAGGAGGGAGAAAGGAGGGAGGGTTGAAGGGAAATTGAGAGAAGAATGTTGCAGAAAAAGAGGTAGAGAGATTGTGAAGGCAAGACGATTTAAAGATTTAAAGAAGGGGTTGGAGGGTGGGAGCTTGAAAAAAATAGAGATTGAGAGAGAGCAAGTGGTGGAGTGAGTGAGAAGTAAGTGAGTGACATGTGAGTGATTTCCTCAATGTCATGAGGCATCATGGGGGCAGCTGCAGCCACGGGTGAAGAAGCGGTGAAGGAAGCTTGATGGCCTTCACATCTGATGAGAGGAACTGGTCCCTTTGCAAGAAAGAGTTCAATAATTCAAAGGGAAGTGTAAAACACAAGAGCGTTGGAGAAGGAGGTGACCGAATGGAAGTTGCTGGATGACAGGTGTTTAGAATAAACAGTATGTAAAGGCTCAGAGGGTGGAAAGGTGAATATTAATCACCCACAGGTCAGAAATTATCAGTCAGTGGCAGTGCTGCCCCTGCACTGCCACCCCTGCTACACGTGGACGTCAGATGTGCTAAAAAGCACCTCGCAGGTGTGCCAGTGCTTGTGGTCCAGATGCAAAAATTCATGACACATTGACAGCGCAATGAAATCTGTCGTTCTTTGTTTCCCAGGTAAGCTCTTTGTGCAGGACATCGCTTTGGAACAATTCATTCACACTGGCAGCCACACAGTATGGCCACAATCAGAGCTGCCACCAGCCTGCAGTGCAGACACAAGCAGAGGAATTACACTCTTATGAAAACCACAGGGAGTCCATTCAGGGGCCCAGTACTCAATGCACAACTCCATTCTGTATAGCAAATGCTGTGTCATTTGTCTCAACCGGCACAGTGTTTAGAATTGAAAATGACAAAAATTTGCTGCAGATATAGCATAGAGAACTTCCATTTGCCTTGTGAGAGGTGAGACATCCAGCACTTACACAGCATGTAATGAGGGTGACACATAAGAAAAAGGAGGGACATTAATTCAGAGATTTTGCTCTTAGCTAAATTAATGTTGAGCAGCATGAGAATTAAAAAGAGGTCACGGTGGGTGAAGCTGTGACAAGAGGACACAGATTAGAATTCTTCATAATGCAGTAGGTTTAATTTATTTCTAAGGGCCAAATTCTATTCTCACTATGTTGAAAAGTTTTAGAAATCTGAAATTGTTCCTGAGTTGGATGATAATAACAAGCTAATTAGAAGCAGGCTTCAATTAAGAATTAAGCAACAAGATAATCTCAGCCATTTCTCCAACCTCTAATTTGAGCGCAGATATTCATTTATGTGAAAAATGGTATTCATTTTCCCACATACATAAATATTCATCTCAGACTCGCTGAAATGGGGCTTTTCAGCTTGACAGTTTTCCTGACATTAACGCTGGTGCGTGATGGGGCTGCAGTGCATCCTGCTGGCTGAGCACAAGCACAACAAGTCGCACATCCTCGCTTCTCGTATACGGCCACTTGACCAACTTCTGCTTTATCTACAGTTTGTCACATACAGCAGAAGCTCTCTGCAAACTCAGCCACAATTTAAGCTAAACTGGAAAGCACAAGCCTGATTTTGAAAAGAACTGACAAAACTCTGAAGTTTACAACCTTTTCCCAACTCAGAGACTAAAAGTGGATCTATGATTTGAAGAGTTTGGCAGCTTTAAAATAATTCAAAGGCTGTAAACATTTCAGCTGTTTTCACAGGACTAATTTGCCACTGCTCCAGAGACCACGGACCAAATAAACCACAGTGACGACTCTTAGATCTGTGCTGCTGTTGTTCTTGAAGTTAGTCCTAAAGTTATTCCTCTGACAAATGTCAACATTTAAATGTATTATTCTGTATTAATCCTACAAATGCTTATACATGCAATGATTGTATAGTGGTTTTCGACAGTTGACAAAGCAAAAGAACTTACACTGCTTACACTAAAACACTGTGCATGCAGATTCTACACTAGTATACTTATTACTGTTACTGTGTGTCTGCTAACAATGACAATTACAACAAATTAGAGCCACACACAACGTTAAACTCAGCTCAATTGTAATGATTAAAATAAACAAATGCTCATATAAAGCCAACCCATAAGTTGTTGGCATTGAGTTTTATGTTATTCCACCTCTCAGCAATATTTTGCTTTGACTTTCCAACTCAAATGTGTTTCCAAAGTACTTCTTTTTTTATAGTGTAAGCAGAATTTTTTAGCCTAAGTACTCTTGTGGATCTAACCACTTTTGTACTCATGACTCCTAAAAGACCTGTGGGTACAACTGTGTGATATTCCCTCACATGCATGCGCAGACGCAACTAATGGCATGAATGTTATTAACACTACTGAGGGTAGTGTGATGCAATTATCCTAATGTTATCATGAATAAGGGGGGTTGAGCATTTATCCCTTGAGCAGCCATGAATCTTTTCGTTTATTCATGCTCTTCAAAAAAAAAAAATGAAAACACATTTACACATATACTGTAAATGCTTGCAATCAAATGATGGCATAATCAAGCTCAAATGTGTTTCATACAATATGAAGTACATCAGTCCATGGTTATCAACTTAGTGATGTTGAGGAGGCATGAAGGGGCTCACTGGAAGACAAATGCACCATCTCGGGCTCATTGCTGACAATAGTGAACGCTTTAATCCACATTAGCCTCAGACATCAGCACTCTGTGGTGTGCAACTGCTGAGCTGTTTGGTTTGGCTTTGAATATGGTACTTATTTGCAAAGATCCCCAGTAATATGACTATAATAATATAATTATCACATTAAGCTAATTAATTTGTGGCAATTTATTCCATACTTTGCACAAAATACTGAAACTCTGAATAATCATTTCTTTAAAGGCTTTGACCTCTAATGAGAATCACTACTCTACTAACACAGAGTGGTTACAGTATAAAGTCGACTCCGTAGGAACATAAATATCCTCATTACTAACCATTAACAGCATTAAACTACCATCCTTCAACCACTGTACTTCAAATAGATCCTACAAAGCATAAATTTGTCCCTGTTAATCTGGCTAATAGCCTCAAAGAGGTGAGTAAACAGTGTTATTATTATTACAAATATAATGTAAAACAATAAATCCTGCATTCCAAAGACCTCTGGCTCCAGCATTTGGTTGTGAAAGCTTTAATGAAGGGTGTTATAATGTCACTGAATCACTCCATTAACATGATTACAGACACATCCGGACATCTAATCTAGTCACTTGCTGAAATTCATTTTTAGGGACAGCATACATCAACAGAATGAGGGAAGGTAGAGAATTTGTTTAGACAATTTAGCATCAAGAATAGCTGTTTTATTTAATATTGTGATAAAAGAGAAAATTCTTTTTATGAATCATTTAATTGAAGGTCATTTTTCGCAATTAATTTTGTGATAAAATCAACCATTGTTATTTTGATTTAATATGTTTTTTAGCTCTAGATGTAGTTAAGAGACATGCTAAATTCCTCCTCAGAATTGTGTTTATGTGATGTGTCTGATTTTTGTCATAGCATTGCCTGATAGTTACAGTTGTAGCACAGAGGATGGGAGAGTAACAGAGAAAAAATACAGAGCCACAAAGTTGTGAGTATAGATACAGAATCACAGTTTATCAATCTCTTCTCATATATACACTGTATATTCCATTTACCAATGATCCTGGAGACAGACTGTGGTTTTTGTGAGCGACACAGACAGCTTCTCTCTAGCTGTCCTGATAATGACAGCACAGGGCAGGATAATGTCTGTGTGGTGTCTCTAATCCGCGCTCTGACTGAACTTATTATTCAGATCGGTATGTATTGGAAGATGATTTAAAATTCATCTACATTCCCATCTGAGAGTGCGGCTGTGGGCCTCTGAGCAAATTAGACATGTCCACTTCAATCTCTTTATGGGGAATTAAAAGGGCATCTGCCACTCTGCACCAACTCTCTATTAGCAGTGAAATAAGAGTCTTGTTAAATCTTGACACACTAGAGTTCAAGTCCAAAAGGATGTTGAAAAGGCCAGTTAGGGTTACCTACATTTTTGAATTTTTCAGCTTAAAATAAAACATAAAATAAATTTAATGTTTTTCATTTAAACTTATTTAAATTGATAAAATTGATTGATTTTTTTTAAGTAGATTTATTAAAATGTCCTGCACTACATTTTTAAAAGGTGGGGGATACATTTCATAAATAGACTTATGCAACATAATAAACTGCATCTCTGACCCAGAAAAATGACAATAATGACCATGTGGTTTAAGGTACAAGAAAAATATCTGTTTACACAAACAGAGACAGAAGAAAACATCTCACAGACAGACACCAGCTCCAACTAAAAAAAAAAAAATCATAGCCTACATCACAAAAATGACAGACTGCACATTTGTTTGTCAGTGAGTTTGCTGTTGTACTCACCAGTGGAAATGTCATTCTGTGGCTTGTTTGCTCCTGTCAATTCACTTTCTTTGAGTTTGGGTCCGGATCTGTGGTTAGGGTTTTGGAAACAAAACAGTGATATGATGCATTTGTGTAAATCCATCGTGCACCTGTCGATCACGCAAACGTGACAAGTGAGTTTGATCTGATTTCACCAGAGGCCCGAAATACGAAACGAGATTTGTGGTTATCGCGGTAACTTCAGGTTTAACCCCGAGTTTTCGGTAGATCCCTCCTTTAAACATGACAACTTCAGCCGAGTCTAACCACCTTTCTACCTATTAAAACTACCTGAAAGGATTAGGATCGATCGACTGGCCAATCAGATCACTGGAATCATTCTACAGGATCCCGACAAGGACAAAAGAGTTTATAATAAAGCGACAAATGATAAAGTAAATAAATAAATAAAGAGGAAGTTAATTCTTCTTTCATTACCATGTATCAATATGTAGCCATTATTATAGTTTTGTTTTAATTAAACAAAAATTTAAAAAAAAGGAATCTGTCACTGCACCTCAGAATAACACATGGAGACTGGAGGCAATAATTGGATATAAAAGCTAAACCCTAAAACAGCAGAACTAATTATTTCCCATGATAATAAACATCAGACTAAACTCATCAGACATGAAGTATCCTCTTTGTATTAATATCAACTTTAGCCAGCAATTATCAATGGTTGTTCAAATTTCATCATCATTACTGAATCTCAACACAGAAAGAAAAATATAGTCAGAAAAATTTACAAAAGGAAGCACAGGACACAGATGTTTGAACAGCCTATGATTATTATGATTATCAGTGCCACAGTCTTTTCCTGTTGTTAATAATGTTACAGTTAAAATGTATGTGGTTCATTTTACATTTGCAACTAAACTTGAACCTGTGTTGAGGACCTCACAATGTATATAAACAAGGAATGTGTTGGTAGCAAAAAAAAAAAAAAAAAGTCAGTTGATTGACATGTGGCCAAGTCAATAGAATAAGTAAGTATAATGAGACTGCAGTGATGTCTCCTCATCCTGGCCACAGTGGAAATACAGTGACGTGTCTCCTCTTTGCTTTGGCAGCAGAAACAATCTGACAAACTTCTTTTGGATGGATCATATATTTCTGTGGTTGAATCTTTGGTACTTTGTGTTTTTTTGTGTTGTCTGACTGTTACACTACTAACAGTTACTTCACCAACCAACATAAGGAAAACCTGCACGTGTTTAATGTTAAACCTCCATGCAAATACATATATGTATTTTACATATTTGTAAATATTTATTTCAAACACAAACTTTTTTTTTAATATTATTTATCCAAACCTCTTCCACCTTAAAGTCCAAAGCAATGGATTAGAGATAACCTTACTCTACAAAAAAAAATGCAAAATCTACATATAATAATATATGAATCATAACGTATGTTTAGCTCAATCTATTTTTATAATTAATGATTTTTATTTTTTTATTTTTTTAATCAACATTGCCAGATGATATTTTACACTTTCCAAGTCCATAGAGACATTGTGTAGCTGACGGCAGCAATGCAGCCATGTGTTACCATGGCAACACCAGAAGTTAGGGTGACATTTAATGAATTTAAATTTAATTTAAATGTTTTTTTTTTTGTTCTGTAACTTCTTGGAGAGAATAAAATCATGGTGGACATCAGTACAAAGCATGATTAATGTAACCAGATAAGATACACTTTGCATTAGTGTTTGTTTGTTTGTTTTAACACTGTTACCTCATCTTTGCATTTTTCAAATCCCCCGGATCACATTCAAATTGAATTTAACCCTTACAACTTTCTCATGAGCATTATATTCACACTGCAATGTCAGAAACACACTCAAACTCTCAAATCTGAGAGTCCCAGGACAGATCCTCAGCTCCTCGCCTCATTCTTTACTAACACCAGCCAGTGCAGTGAATTCATACACATAACAAGGAAACATATCATTAGGGTTTATAATCCTAGTGTTAATGCACAGGGAATTGGGAATATGCTAATCACATTTTTTTCAGGTGCCACATAATTACACACATTGTAGTTAGATAGAAATAGAACAACAAAGAACATGTGCCTTGACTTTTATCCACATGAACTACAACAAAAACCTAGGTAGAAAATTTACCCTGAATAGATTTCATTGCCTAGTTACATATTCAATATAGCCAATACATATTAATGTTTATTTTGAATTGTAATTTATATTGTATTATGCTCACTATAGCAAAAAACAGAGACTCTTTTGTATATTGTATATATGTAAAATAAATCTTAAAGAGATGAGCAGCACTGTGTTGAATGACTTTGTTATTATTATCATGAAAAAGAAAACATTTAAAAATCTACCGCCAATTTTATTCCTTAGTTTTGAGAATAAAATGATACTTGAGGGGTTAGTGTATGTGTTATGTTACATTTGTTTTAAAGTGTACTATTCATCTTTACTTTGCTTTTCAATTACATTTAAATAGTAAAAGCAGTAAGAGCATTTTTCACAATGGGTATCAATCTTGCATCAAATCGAATCGCATACATTTCTGCACAGTGTTATTTTTCCACGGTTGGCGTGGTCTGTGGGGTGGTGGGGCCCAGTGTGATCTTTTCATTAGGCTGAAAATCCCTTGTGGTGCCCCTGCATGTAGAACATGTGCCTTTTCCATAATGCCCACTGAATATGGCTCATGGCCAGAAGTGGAGTTGTGCTCTCTTGTGGCCACAGAGACGCAAGCAGCTTGCACACTGCTGCAGCTGCTGCTTTGGCATATCTCATTTCCATGTAGTTTATAGCGCTTTTTTTCATATGCTTTTTTTGGTTTGACACAGTAATAAATGACATTGTAAAGAAATTCAATAAAATTCAGTAAAAAGCTTTTTTTTTTACATAAACAAAAATAACTGTGTTACTCTCATACATGCTCTCTGTATATTGAGTAACAAAAGGAAAGTAAAGAAGTACAAATCAATTGAAGCAGAAATGCAAAATCCTTAGATCGCACCAGAATGCAGTATCAACCACACATGAAAAGATCTGGATAGAATTGAGTAACCAATCAATATAGAGTGACTGGTTGTTGATTCCAGTTGTTTATATAAGTTATATCAACCTTAGCCAGCAATAGCATCAATGGTTGCTCAAATTCCATCATCATTACTGAATCTCAACACAGAAAGAAAAATATGGCCAGAAAAATCACAAAAGGAAGCACAGGACACAGATGTTTGAACAGCCTATGATTATTATGATTATCAGTGCCACAGTCTTTTCCTGTTGTTAATATTGTTACAATTAAAATGTATGTGGTTCATTTTACATTTGCAACTAAACTTTAACCTGTGCTGAGGACCTCAACAATGTATATAAACAAGGAATGTGTCGATAGCAAAAAAAAAGTCAGTTGATTGACATGTGGCCAAGTCAATAGAATAAGTAAGTATAATGAGACTGCAGTGATGTCTCCTCATCCTGGCCACAGTGGAAATACAGTGACATGTATGACAAACAGTAAGATGATTGAAAATGCACCACTTGCTGCATGAGAATTTAAATACATCCTATATCTAAGAACACAGTTCAATATGATTAAAATTAACACAGCCTACAAGATTCAGCGTTGGACTTAGGAGGTTAGAGAGGGTATTGCAATGCAAGTATTTCTCTCTTAACATAAAACATGGTTTGATAATTTGCCCTGGAGCAGCCCTCTGGCTTTGGTACTGAACATGTAAACCAGCATCGTGTTCAAAATGCTTCAGTCAGCATTTTTTAGAGTTTTCTTTAAACTTGCTGAATTTGCTGACTTAGTGGATCTGCTCTAATTTCCAACCCAATAACAGGAGGTAAATTGTTGTTCCACATTGCACCTGATAAGAATAATTCGCAAATCTGAAAATTACCTTACACTTATTACGGTCTCATCCTAGAGACTACCTGCCTTAATCTGCACCACCGAGAAGAATTTTAATAAATAAATACATTTTTCCTAAGTTAATAAACATGAGTATTGCCCATGAGGCAACAGATACACGATTGCATCCAGAGCCAAAGATAAGTAAGAATTAAAAGGTGATACAGAAAGGAACTGTACTAAACTGTATTAAAAGTGGAAAAACGGAGATAATAAAATTCACTGGACATTTGATGTTCATGTCTGCAGGTTTATAAACAGGAGAGTCTTGTTGAGAGACAATGCAATACAGATATTATCCACTAGATGGTGCTATGCTTTCAGGCAGCATAAAGATTGTTTTCCATGAGTCTTAAATCAAAGCAGTGATAGAGTGAAGGTCATAGGGGAAGATACACTAAAGTTATTGGGTTTGAAAGAATCAATTCTGTCTTCTGAACAGTGTGTTAAAAGAAGAGGTTTGAAATTTTAATCTTTAGTTTGTTCTCTATAAGTCACTAAGTTCTGCATTAGTCATCACATAAAAAGAGGAATTAGGCGTAAATGTAAATGTGAATTCAGGAAACATCAACATCACTTTTTTCTTTATCTCCCATCTTGATCTTTGCTGTTTTTACCCTAATTCATTATGTTGTCGTCATGTTTACAATGATGTGAAAAGTCATACCATGTTAAATTACAGTTATTTAAGACTGATAACTGATGTCATACAATGTACATTTATTTTACATTAAATCATTCTTCTTTTAACACAGATAATATACTTGAAATAAATCATATATATTGTCTGTAGCTCTAAACTCTTACTTATCATTTTAAATTTTTAAAAACTACAGTCAGTGAACCAGTGGACAATCTTCCCTTTGCTCTGCTATCGATACCTATTTGTATCCGTTCATGCTGCTATTATGAGGAGCATCATACATTTCAAGAACAGACCAAAGCTGCAGTCTGCAACTCAGAAAAGATTTTCCACTATCTCAATGGAAAATATTATAAGGTCAAGATGTGAAGGAGAATAGAAGATAAGAAGTGCAGAATTAGGCAATTTAAGTTTCTAATAAAGAAAGTATGCGTTGAATGAGGACTCCAGAAAATAGACGTGTTCTTATTGTGGCTGCTATGGCTGCAACAGTGATATAACAAGTGGCATTCACTCTGATTCACTTAAAAATGAAATGTAATACTCTGAATAGTGAGTAGTAGGAGTAGGTGTAAAACAAACACACTTCCTCTATATGAACACTTGTAAAGAAATGTCAGTTTCATGTCACATTACTTTTGGTAAAGAAGGACACACACTGTATACATGCAAATTGGTGTCTTTCCCGGAACACTAAAGGAAAGAAGACTATATATATTTTTAAACAAATGAATACTATAATATAATGTAAACAAAATGTGATGACTACCAAATTTCATAAAATGCCTTCTTTTTATTCTGGGCCCCATGTATGGGACAGAATGTAGAAGCTTTAAAAGGGGAAATGACAAATGGTTAATAGTTTCCAATATAGATCAAGGAAGGTCACCTAGAAGAAAAACTATAAAGAAGAAATAAAGTTTGACATTCGGTCTTTATTTATTTTTTATTTTTTTCAAGCTATCTTTCTCTCTCTGCCTCTATGTTCAAACAAGAGCCACACGGCAGGTTCAACAGCTGTGCTGGCAAAACCCTGACGTGGTTCATAACTTTGAAGATAGCATCACTTGCTTGTTTTAGAACAATCTACGCTTCACCAGAGGCCACCTACACTTTCCAGTTTGAATCATTTAAGAAAAAACCCTTCATATGTTTTCTACTATAATATTAGAGACAGATTCATATTTCTTTAAAAATTTGATATACTGAAATGACTAAGTCTCAGTTATCCCTGTGAGGCAGACACAGCAACAGACTACTCAGTCTCCATTTTGACCTTTTTGTCTAGGGTTTGTCAGGAAGTTGTTGAGACAGCTGAGCCATATTGAGGTTTCTCCTCATTGTTTAAGAATTCAGAAAGACACTAAAAGAAAACAAGGACAATCAACATAAAACATCCAAGACTCTATATGAACACTATTTTGGTATGGGCAGGAAGATGTCATAAGTAACAGGACATAAATCTTGGATGCCTGCCATGATCATATTGACTTGAGATCACTCATTGACAGAAGACTCAGAACAGAAGACACTGTAGTCCAGTTGACTCAATTTTTAGGTAAAAAGTACTGTACTTTTTTTTTTTTTGGCTCTGATCTTATCACTCCTTACAATGATTCACAAAGTTCAGCATAGCACTAACTAGGAAGTACCTCAGTCACCATTTCCATCAGCACTTCACACATGTGCTTTAGTAACCTCTTCCTAGTGTCACCAAAGAGCAGGGCATAATGTTTTGTACATTTTGATACAGTGAGAGGGTCCTCGTTTGAGATGTGTCAGTTCCACTTCCGCTTTATTAAAGTGGTGCTTGGTGTTTAGTTATAAAGTTTCTGTATGTGACCTGTTGTATTTATATACCATAAAACAGTTCTAGTTTCCTGTTTTCACACACTGATGTTTAATCCTTAGCAACACTGGTTAACACCGTAGCCTCACAGCAAAAAACATGTATGCGCAAGATGATAGCAGAAACAGGGTAAATTTGCTTGTGGCTTCAACATGTGGTCCTGTGACAAACTTTTTTGTCTCTAGTAAGACTCATCCTTTAACATCTGTCCAACCCAAAATCTTCAATATAGCTACACAGAGGCTAAAGTACAGGATTGAGAGCTACATTATTTTATTATTTAATCAACTGTTACACTGTCAGTTGTATAGTGACAATACTTATTTACTACAGTTTTACACACATACAGTACAATAGATATAGGTCTCGGTCTAGCAGAGGAGTGTTTTACAGGTCATGTTAATGTCAGTACATTTTAGAATTGAAAGTGACACAACTTCACACTTCGCACTGCTAGTCTCTTAAGGCCTGTTGTCTGCTGTCACCTCTATGTTCTGGTATGTTCTGTTGTGGTGTGAAAGGATTCAGCAACCATTTCACTGAGTGGAGGAACAATGTGTTCAGAACTGAAAATGACCTTGTTGCTGTGAGCTGGAAACAAGAATAGTTGCTGAAAATGTAACAATTTGCATTGTTCCACTAGGTTAAGTTTATAAATACCTACAACGTCTCAGTATTTTCTCACATTTATAATTTTCAACCAGTATAGGCTATACAAGTCAAAATTAACACCATGTGCAGTGGAACTTTGAGGTGTCAGAGATGTAAGATTAGCACAAGATGTTTACTTCATGTTTTGAAAGACTGTATTTTGAATTTCCTATTTTGCAGATTAGATAAAGGTCATGAGGAATTGATAAAGCTTTAACCTTATACTGATATGAATTTTATCTGATATGAGTTTTAAGTGAGCATTTCATTTAAACTCATTGAGCATTAATCTCTTAGTTACTGTTTTTTTTTTTTTTTTTTTTTTTTTTTTTTTTTTTTATTAAATAGAGGTCTACCATTAGGGAATATGGGTAAACATATACATGTCCTACTATTCTTTCTCCTCTTTTTTCTAAATGTAGTTCAACATTGTTGCATTGTCTATGACTGATACAGTTGAGGGGGGAAGGCAATATATATGTCATCGCCATAGTTAGCAGGCTGTTTTCTAACACACAATCTATGGGAGGGGACACCAGCAAAATTCTGTAAAACAATGACCATTCTCACAGTCTAAACTCCTCTTGACCCTCTATCCTCTTATCACAGTTTAACAGTACAAAAAAATGAAAAAAAAAAAAGGATTGACAAATAAATTACTTGTGCAAAAACACTGTTTGTTATATGCTGCTGCCATGAATGGCATAACTTTTCAACACGAGCTTCTATAAAGCAACTGTTAGCTGTAGTCCCTTAAAAAGTTTTTGTGTAACCTCTGTCTAACTGTGGGCGTGATTCAGAGTGAAACCCCTCCTCATAAAATGTAGTCATCACCGCATGTCTCAGCTGATGAGAGAGGGAAGGAGGGCACAGGCAGAGACAGAAGGAAAGAGTAAGTCCTTGTCTGAGGCAAAAGACTACTGATTCTTATAACTTGTACATTGTATTTTCTGGTAACTACACATGGTTTAGCCACTTTCACACCCATAAACTTGTTTGGGTGATGTTGATGTATTTTTTTTTTTGACTCTCAGGAGCAACTAACTGGAGCAATTTTGGAAGAAGCTGAGATCTGAAGATTTGACTGAAGAGAGGTCCTGGGTTTTATGTGTTGGTTGTTTTAACTTCTATCCCGTTTATCCTGATCTGGACAGCGTTTCCTTCTTCACTATGACAGCAGGCAGGTGGAACCTCCTGATACTGGGTGAGTCACTATCATACATACATTTACACAGTAGTTATAATGGAAAATCATCTATTTTGAGAACATTTAAAAATATCCTGTGCTCTTAGGAAGAAAATCATCTAACATTCTAAAAAAAAAAAAAATGAACATACATTTTAAATAGTGGATTAATGTCAACTAAAAGTCAAGTTCATTTCATATAATATATTTCTAAATCCCACATTTTGTTAATGTGTGGTAACTTTTCACCAAGAATCTTATTATTATAACAGTGAGAAACTTGAGTTATCACAGTTCTTTGTGTCAGTGTATCTCAAGGTCAAGGGTCAGGTTTCTTTATTATCCCAAATCAGGGAGAATGGGTTTGCAGCCAGAAAGATGCACACAGATATATTCAGAGTATCTACAACACTCAGAGCCTGAATCTCAAGTACAGGAAATAGCATATAAATTCAGAGAAAATTTAAAAGTGTAATCACACCTACTTTGTGGTTAGTCCTGCACAGACAACTTCTGTTCCACTGCTTTTAAAATGATATTTTCACACGACAAACTTAGCGCTCATACAACAAGTCACCCGATAGCAACCAGAGCCAAACAATTACGCCTTGAGAGGAAATAACACTGTTCAGACACAACCCTGCTCTGACATAACACAAAATATTATATTATATATGTATATGTATATGTATATAATACATATACAATATAATATGTATGTATATAATACAAAAATCAATATTGTTGATATTTTGATGAAGCTAGATTTTTACGCAATATTTTCTATAACTTCACAGCTCTTCACATCTGAATGTGAAGAGTTACTTACATGTCATGTTTTTAGCTGTCACGAGAAAAAAAGATTATTCATAAAACCATTTCGGACATTAGTCCTACCTTATGTAAATTAGTTCCAAAGTTACTAAGTTTCCTCCAGCGTGATCTCAGTATTTCCTTTCCTCTAAAATCAACTATAAATATATATTATGATCTCATGTATCAAAGATATGGCTAAAATGTTAACAGCTACTATACACTGTCACAGCAGAAGATGTAATGCTCTTTTATGGTAGCAGCTATGCCAGCTGATGTTTCCTTAACCATAGGAAGCAGAGTTCTCTAGACACTCATGTGTTGTTCGTTTTGAATTATGGTGCAGATGGTGGTGGAACAATCTGAGGAAATGGGAGTAGAGCCATTTTAAAGCTTCTAACATTTCTGGCGTCATAATTGTGGTCAGATTTAACACTTAATGGTCCCTGTAACTACACTGAATTGAACATTTCAGAATGTTTAAAAATTAGCATAGGTACTATAGCATAGTAGATGTTGCACTAGAGTTCAGTTGTGAAGTAATGAACTGTAAACTGATATTTGTCTGCTTACTTTTTCAGTTCTATGCCTCTTGCTCATCACGGTCCTGTCCTGTGATCAAGGATATAATCATAAAGGGAAAAAATGCGTTGGTATGAAAAACTTATCTAACTTATCACACAACTCACAATGTTTACCGTAAATTCCGGACTACAGAGCGCACCTGATTAAAATCCGCATCATCTAATTTTAGAAAGAAAATCAATTTTGTACTTGTACAAGCCGCACCGGCTTTAAAGGTATCCAACGTTGTAATATGAAAAATTAGCTCAAAAATGTTCATCGGGTCTTCTTGTCAGTTCTTCACGCTGGCGTCTGCACCTTCTTACCATCGATTCATTTATGCCAAGATTACGTGCGGCAGCTCGATTTCCTTCTTTAAGCGCCAGTGATCGCCTTTAACTTAAAAGCCGCATCGTATGCTTTTTTTCTAGTATTTTCCATGTTGATGAGGGTGAGTACAAATGACTGATTTACAATAACTAGTGAATAAGCCGCACTGTAGTACATATATAGTACACAGTGTGTGTGTGTGTGTGTGTGTGTGTGTGTGTGTGTGTGTGTGTGTGTGTGTGTGTGTGTGTGTGTACTACGGTGTAGTATATATATATATATATATATATATATATATATATATATATACAAATACAAATTTGGTGTGAAACAAGTCTGCTGTACTGAGTTTGGGTTCCTAACTTACCTGTCATTTAGTTTTAGAATAATCTAAATATGTATTTAGTTGTGTGACATGCTTTCTTCATATTTCTGTTTCCTTAATCAAGATTATGATGAATGCGCTCCTCATAAGGATGAACCTGATAAACCTAGCCCATGTGGAAACAAGGCTAAGTGTGTCAACACAGAAGGCAGCTTCTACTGCCAATGTCTTGATGGTTTCAGATCATCGTTAGGGAATGTGAGTTTTTCAGCTGAAACATCTGCAACATGTCTGGGTAAGTCATCTTGTATAATGAATCAATAATTGCTGAGATTTTATTCATATTTGTTTAACACTTCCAGTCATTATGTAAATACAAACATTCTGACTTTATATTTTGTTTTAAGATATCAATGAGTGCCTGGAAGACAATGACATCTGTGGACCTAATACCAAGTGTGTAAACACAGCTCCATATTATCAATGCCATTGTAATGATGGATTCAACTCCACTACTAGAGTGGAAATCTGGCAGCATGATGATAACGTTACATGCAGTGGTAAGAAGCTTTCCTCACTATAAGATAAACTGTTGTAAGTTATATACAAGGCAAATACAGTATGTGTCATTGTAGTGCCATGACAATTCTTAAAAGTACTTCTCATCTTTATATAGACATTGATGAATGTCAAGACAAAATGACTTGTGGTCAAAATGCAACATGCATCAACACACAAGGAAGTTATGAGTGTATCTGCAATGCTGGTTATGAACAGAAACCTGGGAAATCTGAATGTGAAGGTAAGTACTACAATGGAATGCTGCAAAACAATTATTCATTTTATAGTCAATTAATTTGACAATATGCCTGACGTTTTATGAAATAAAGAAGGGTGTTGTCTGTTAACACAGTGGTGGGGTCTATACAGCTTTTATAAAAGCAGAACAAATAAAAAAAATGTTTGAAAGGGAATTTAATTCTGATTTAGTCAATGTTCAAATGAACCAGGATATATAATTGTGCCGTTAGCACTGACTAAAACACACAATGTGAGCAGTTTTCCTCTCTCTGATTTATTTCCATTTTAGGCATTTGTATGATTAATAAAACAATCTGTGGAAATGGAAACTGCCACCAAGGAAGCAGTGGCCATTACTGTGAATGCCCCAAAGGGTTCACCAATTTTGGCAATGATGGGTCTCGCTGTACAGGTACGAACAACAGGTACTCAAATTTTTCCATCATCCATTACCACACCTGTGTTTGTTCAGTAGATACATAAACAGAACATATTATGAGCATAAATTACATTTATTTAATAAAAGTTTGTTTTTCTTTAGCTTTAAGCTGTAATGTATTCAAAGATATGGTGGATCTGACAAAGGTAACTCAAGCAGTGATCAACATTCATTTAAATTGAATGAAATTGTATTTTTCTGATGTTTAATTCTTTCTAAATTACTTGTCAAGGAAATTCCCACAGCACATAAACTCATGGGGCAGTTGGAAAAGAACTGTGGAGACCTCACAGAAGGTCAGCATTCAGCAAAGTTGAATGGAGAGGACCTGCTTGAGGTATGTGTGCATTATCATTCTTTTATTGATTAAAGAAGCAGTTGCATCTGAACACCATTTGTCTTAGCTGGAACTGAATACAACTTTCTGTTACTGTACTGGTTAGATATCTGTGCACAACTTAGTAGACTCTTTATGTTAACCTGAGGTAATATGCAGTCTGACTCTGTCTGGTCTTGTCTCCCTGAATGTGCTTGTGTTTCTCTTTCTCTCACCCTTGTTTCCTGTGGCTGTAGAGAGTGTTGTCTATGATTGACGAGGTCTTGTCCGGTGGAGCCTTCAAAGATAACAGGAAACTCTCTACGTTTTTGGACATGGTAGAGACTGTTCTATTCATGATTGGACCCTTTGTACAGACACCAGGGCGAAATATTTCATCAAGTACCACAGGTTAAATTGAAATACAAAATAGAACTTCTTCATTGCCTTTATTTTTTTTCCACTAGCAAAAATATGTAGTTCTCTGTTGATTGTTCAAAATGATTTTCTTTTGAGAGGTTTTCACCTCTTCAGATATATTGTTTTCAACTCATCTAATATGAGCAGATAAGTAAGGCATGTTCATATATAACCAATCTTTGTATCTTGGTCCAGAGCTGGAGTTTGTGGTACATAAAGGGAGAAACTTACCACAGGGAACAAAGATTATATTACATGAGCATGCTAAGCTGGACATCCAGTTGGAGACAGCTGCAGGAGATCCATCCAACTACCCTGGTAATGAATTAATATGTTTGTAGCCATTTTCATGAACATACGGGTGACTTATGAATGGACTGAATGTCAGCTTAATTCAATGTTATGTGATTGTGACAGGCTTTACAATACTGTCCATGCTGAGCTTCTTAAACCTGAAAGAATCTGCCAACGGGTTCTTTGGTGGGGTGAAAGCTCAGACGAACCAGAAATTTGAAATAAACTCCAAAGTGGTGACTGTCATCGTCAGTAACAGAAACACAAGCCACCTCAAAGATCCTGTTAAACTGAAATTCTACCACCTGAATCAGGTAAACAAAAAAAAAACAACAACAAAAAGATTTTCAGTCACATTGTTTCAGGATGTGAAATTGTCATTCTTTTCAAGACAAATATTATGTGTTTGATGGTCTTTATTTAAACTTGTCATCATTTTTTTCACAGTCAGTTGAAACCAACCACACCTGTGTCTTCTGGAATTCCTCGGAAGAAGGAGGAGCATGGTCTGATCAAGGCTGCAGTGTGGTGGAGTCCAACCTTGAATACACTGTGTGTTCCTGCACCCATCTAAGCAGCTTTGCTGTGCTCATGGCACTCTATGAGATCGAGGTTAAAACTTTCATTTACAAACATGATCATTGCATCACTCTTCTAAGTCCATTTTTGTGTATTGTAAGATAACCCCTCTCTCCCTTCCAACAGAACAAGTTTGAGTTGACATTGCTCACCTGGGTGGGTCTGCCTCTTTCCCTAATTTGCCTGTTCATCTGCATCCTGACTTTCTCTCTGATTCGCTCCATTCAAAGCCCGAGAACCACCATCCACCTACACCTCTGCATCAGCCTCTTCATTGCCATGCTTATCTTCCTTGCAGGCATTTCACAAACAGAAAACAAGGTAAATACTCAGAGAGTGCGGCAAAAGTTTCCAACACAATCAGAGGATATAAATACTAAGTAGCAGCACAAACAAATAGTTTCTGTTGATTATTTTTCCAAATCTCGCTCTCTCTGTCTCTGGTGCACTAGGTGGGCTGTGCAGTAGTTGCAGGGCTACTGCATTTCTTCTTCATGGCAGCATTTTGCTGGATGTGTCTGGAGGGCATCCAACTCTTCAGGATGGTTGTACTGGTCTTCAACACCACCTTCAGGACCCGTTACATGATGGCAGGTGGCTATGGAGTCCCAGCTGTAATTGTTGCCATTTCTGCTTTGGCTAATTCCAAGGGATATGGGACCGAGAAATAGTAGGTTTCCTGTGCTACCTAATATTAGTTTTAAGTCAAGCTTGAATTCAAGGTTGTGTTATAGTCGGCTAAATTAACTCAGAATATGTCTTACAGTTGTTGGTTAAACCTGGATTTCATTTGGAGTTTCTTTGGCCCTGTTTGTTTCATCATTGCTGTAAGTAATAAAATCATCATTGGAATAAAACTGACTTCATTGCATTTTAAAACTGAAACTTTGTTTTTCAGATAAACATTTTCTTCTTTCTCATCACTGCTTGGAAGTTGGCACAGAAGTTCTCAAGTTTAAACCCTGACCTGGACAATTTGCAGAAAATAAAGTAAATCAGTAGTTATTCACAATATACCTGCTATAATACACATGTGTATTATTTATTTACACATTCGGTGCTTATGAAGATATGGATGTGTGAAAAAGTAATATATTTGCTGTGTATATAAAATAATATTTTCTATATTGCTCCTACTAAAGATAAACACTGGTTCTTTCTCATGATGGAGTGTTAGAGGTCCTCTAGATTTGACCCATACATGTGTTTGTTGCCTCCTGCAGGGCATTCATTATTACTGCAGTGGCTCAGCTGTGTGTGCTTGGAACCATGTGGATCTTTGGATGTTTCCAGTTTCAGGAGGGCACCATAGTCATGTCTTACCTGTTCACCATCTTTGGCAGCTTTCAGGGGGTTTTGCTCTTCGTCATGCACTGTCTGTTTTCTAAACAGGTCTGTTACACTCCTCTGAAAAATAAATGAATTAGCTCCACTGTTTGCTTTTTTTTGTTTGTTTGTTTATTTGTTTGTTTGTTTAGCATAAAAACTCATACTTAAACTTGCATTTTCATTTTAGGTCAGGGAAGAATATGTAAACCTCCTGTCCAGATTCTGTGCACCTCAGAAGAAGCGTTACTCAGAGTTCGGCTACTCCAACTCCAGCAAAGCAAATGTGAGTTCCTGTTAATATTTCCCAATTGTGGTTCTGACTGAGGTCAATTGACAGTGATTGAAAAGTAATCTCCATTAGCTGCAGCAATGTGCTGAACTGAAAGTGATACAGTATAATGTCTAATGATAAAACATAATGTTATGAATTTAGTTTGGTTGTTTATTTGGTTGTCCTGTCTATTTTTATGAAAACACATATTACCTAAGGGAGGTTGAAAACAATGTTTATTCTTTCTTTGTTAAATATGAGATTCCTCCATTGCTCACCATGGAACAGTAACATTAAGTCAAACATTTCACATACATCTAGATGGAATAGTGAAAACACACCTAAAGCGTGTGATGTGACTTGTCTCATCTCTCTCCTCTGTCATCCTCAGACATCCAAGAGCACCCAGGACACGGGCGAGTCTCACATCTAAGAAATTCAGAAGTAACCTGCAAGCTAAGCCTGGTGTATTTCTTGAAGACTGCTGTCTCAGACATATAGCCATCTACTGCACTCTTATGTGTAACCAACGTTGGCTTTACTGCAAAATATTGTAAATAGTATCCATCTTTACCATAAGTAAAACAATATCATATCTTTGCATTTTAAGCTATACAAACAAAACTGTTTGTTATTAGATTTTTTACGAGATTATTAAGATTATTTCAATTGCTTTTTATCTTGTCTTTGCCTGAGTTTTACCATAACACAGATTATTTTATCATCATCTTAATATCTTGTTTTAACGTGAGCCATATCCAAAGCCTATAATAAGTTTTTAATTTTATTTATATTATTATTGTAGTATCTGTCAAATGGTAAATAATCAGTTTAAGAAAAAAGTTTTTGTTTTTTTTTTTATATGTGAAACTATTTTTTGGCAAGCTAATTTTTAAAATGATGAATGACTTTAAGAAAACATGTTTTATCATGTAGATATAACCTGTTGTATCCAGGTACTTTATTCAAGCAAAAAAAAAAAAAAAGAAGAAGAAAGAAATCTTATAGATATTAAGGAGGTAAGCACTTTCTTTATCCATAATAATAAAATTGTTAGCATCACCATAAAACAGACAATTATGACGGTCAGTATGTGTTAATGTTTTACTGTCGTCAATGTAATGCTGTTCAGTGTGTGTTGCATCATATTTAATTTACCTGTTTCTAAAAATTATTTAAAAAAAATCTCCTAAGCTAAAATAGGCTTAAAAACTGTTCTTTTCACGAATATTTTTGTTGTTATTGTCTATATATTATACAAAATAGAATAGAATAGAATGTTGGAGGCACTGTTTTTTTGTATGTATAATCATTTAAGCAGTGATGTCACTAGGTCTGACAGATAGAAGGTTTAGCCCCAGGAGTGTGTATAGGAATAATGAAATATTCTCATAATAATAGTTATAATAATAACTTGTAGTCCTATTAGTGTTTAATTTGACTTGTTTTCATACTGGCTTGCATTAAGTGCATGTCTGTACTAATTTCAATAAATAAATAAAAAATCACTGATAATTCTATGGGGGTCCATAAGCTGAGCAATATACAATACTGTTTTTCTTTTAAATTCACTATGTCAGTGCATACACAAACTTTGAGTGATGTTGTTAAAGGGAAAATGGAAGTAACTGCCAAACTTGTGTAATATATTATTTCTTACCATCTTCATATCTCTTGCAGTGTTTCATAGCTCTTTCCTTTCTTTTGAAACACTTATCTGCCTGATTTCACATAAAGACATAACCTATCATGACATCAAAACAGGAACTGGAAATTACTTCTTCCTCTTGCAGTCACCAAATGTTATTTTATGGCTGAGAAGGTATTTGTTGAGGTTAAGTATTTTTTCCAGATTTGACATTTAACTTATCAGTACAAATTTACATTTACAATTTATAATAAATAGTCTATGTACATGTCCATCATCAACCCTTCAACATTACTGTTACATTACTATAAAGTACATTGCAGGGTCCCACTGTGAGCATGCTCTGTCTTTTCAGAACCACCAAAAAAATCCAACTCATTGTTTAGCAGTGTGAAATAATGTAACAGCTACCCTGCTTTTCTGTGAGATTTTTCAAAGCTGAGCAAGTGTGAGAAAGAAACAAGTTTGTTGCTGAGAACTAATGATTTGCCCTGGTCTACTTGGGTGCTCTCCTCCACACACGTCTGCACAAGCCATGACATTAAATATAGCAGATGAATATCAAAGTTGTGTGATAAGCATAAAAACATCATGCCCCATCATACAGGATGACACATTTCCTTTTGCATTTCCTATTGCGCTTATTATATTCAGTTGACAGATACTATCTATGATGTACTAAATAAAGAGTTAGGTCTTCGTAAGGTAGGTAAGTTAAGCATATAGATAAGACCAACTGTTAACGGTCTTGCTCTGAATTATTCTATGCCCCCTTTAATACCTGGTTTGTTATGATTTAAAAGAAGTCCCATCAAACAACTTTTCACCACAGCGATGTTCAGGACATTTTTGGCCAGGTCCTGTTACACTACATTCACCCAGTTAGCAGCATTGTTCTCACAAATTAGAAATTTCCATCGCTTTATCCTGTAGCAAAAGCAATATCAATAAATAAATAAATAAATAAAAATGAATCTATCTTTAATTAAAAGAATTAAAAAAAAAAGAAAAAAGAATTTCATTTCATTTAAACAATTCTCCTGACTGAAAAGCTTCGCATCAGTGACAGCTGGTGCTTGAAAATTTTGGATTGTTGAAGTATTGGGGCAGTTAATGCTTTCGACATTTTCTTTCATTCTTACCACTGAGTATTTCAGTTTTTTTCTTTTCAATCTAAGGTGCTTAAGGTGTTTCGAGAGATCATAGGTAGTTTTAGTTCGAAACAAGCATTTATGTAACAAACTGTGTGGTCCAAAAGATTAAAGCCCCTCCCTATAAAATTATGTCATTTCAGCAGTAAGACTAGATGAAGTTTCAGAGAAGAGACAGATACAAAGAATAAGGCCTTGTATGAGACAAGATACTGATCTGGACAGTGTTTCCTTCTTCACCATGACAAACAGATGGTACCTTCTGATCCTAGGTGAGTCATACATTTACACACTAACTAGAATGTAATTTCATCTGTTTTGAGAACATCTAAAAAACATTTTTAAAAAAATAAATAAATAACGTAATAAGATATGATCACGTTATAACGTGATAAGATATGATCACGTTATTTCGTGGTAAGTTGTTTTCACGTAAAAACGTGATAATTTCCATCATAACGTGATGAGTTAAACCACTTCATGTGTGATTACATGTGAAATTATTATATGTGAAATTATCACGTTGCAACGAGAAAATGTCTAATCAGAGAGATATATTGTTATAACAATAAACTTTGAACGTAATAACGTGATACTGAGCAACTTTTTTCTCTCATTATGCTTTTGTAGTATGATGGCGTATTAGGGTCACGTATAATTTATTTTTCAGAGGGGAACGGGGGGATTCCAAGAAAAAAGTCACAAATTTACGAGAAATAAACTCGGATATTTGTGACATTATAAAGACGCAAACTTGCCTGTCTTGCAACGAATTTTTGTTTGTAGAAGTGACGGGACTACTTGTGGAGTGATATAAATCACATGAATCAGGGGTGAAAAGTTAATTTCCTTGACATGGATGTCACGTTCAACGTTGCCTTTTGTCAGTTAGGGGACTACGTTTTTCGTGGAAACTATTATCTACCGTGATCATTGCAATTACCATGAAAACAATATAGCCCCGACAGAGTGATGCGGGTCCTGCATGGTCCTGTCTACAGGACTCCCGCAGGGGTCCACGAGGCGTTATCCCTTACATATTTAGGACATTAAACAACACTTTTAAATAGTTGCCACAAACTTTTGTATATTGAAGTTGTTCAGTTGAAGCTGTTTTCACACCACATTTGTTCAGGTTTCCACTGAGCCAGTCTGTGAAGGGAGAAATCTAGAAACAATTAAAGAGTAGAAGCCACATAGCTACGAACCTATGGTGCTAATAATGAACAAAGGTTATCAACACATATGGAGGCCTTAGACCTGTCATCACATCTGCATGAAATGCACACACAAGAAGCTGAAAAGGAAACCTGTATAAATTAAGAAAAAAGGGAAGTAGAATTATGCCTGAGGTTGCAATGATGAGTGAGTTCCTCTGCTTCTGTGCTATTTATACACCATGAGCCAACTCCACAGCACCCATATTGTTTGCCACCCACTTCTTATTTACCATCAGAGGAAGAAAATATCGTGTTGCCATGATACAAATAAACAACACTACAAATCTCCAAAAAACAAAATCCTTAGATACTGTTGTATTTTATCCTAGAATTTGATCATGAAATGATAAAATGTTTCCTAAAGTAACCACATATTTACAAAATTGTTTAAAAATTTTTTTTTAAAGTTTTAAAAATATTGTTCTTCAATAAAAGTGCCACAAATATGAGCAAATCTGAGCACCAACACTGTTCAGATTTGACTTGTATCTGTTGATATTGTTAATTGATCCACCAGTGTAGATCCAATCCAGGAAAAGGTCTTCAGGAAATCTTAAAAAAATCTGTTGTAATAAATGTGGTGAGGTCGTAGATATCAATGTAAAGAAAGTTATGAACTGTAGACTGATATTTGCTTGCTTTCTTTTGTCTTTCTTTTTGCCTTCTTTTGACCTCTTGGTCAGACTTAACAATTAATGGAATTGAACATTTCAGTGAGCATAGGTACTATAGCATAGTAGATGTTGCACTAGAGTTCAGTTGTGAAGTAATGAACTGTAAACTGATATTTGTCTGCTTACTTTTTCAGTTCTATGCCTCTTGCTCATCACGGTCCTGTCCTGTAATCAAGGATATTATCGTAAAGGGAAAAAATGCGTTGGTATGAAAAACTTATCTTCACACAACTCACAATGTAAATTATGAGATATGTATATTATATATATGTGTGTGTGTGTGTGTGTGTGTGTGTGTGTGTGTGTGTGTGTGTGTGTGTGTGTGTGTGTGTGTGTGTGTGTGTGTATACACACATTTGGTGTGAAACGAGTCATATTTCATATTCATAACGAGTCATGTCATATTTAGTTTTAGAACAATCTAAATATGTATTTTACTCAGGCATTTAGTTGTGTGACATGCTTTCTTCATATTCCTTGTTTCCATCAAGATTTTGATGAATGTGCTGATGTGGTTGATAAGGTATGTGGATACAAGGCTAAGTGTTTCAACACAGAAGGCAGCTTCTACTGCCAATGTCTTGATGGTTTCAGATCATCGGCAGGATTTTTTTTTCCTGGGATATCTGCACCATGTCTGGGTAAGTCATCTTGTATAATGAATTAATAATTGCTGAGATTTTGATTCATATTTGTTTAACACTTCCAGTCGTTATGTAAACATGAACGTTCTGACTTTATATTTTGTTTTAAGATATCAATGAGTGCATGGAAGACAATGACATCTGTGGACCTAATACCAAGTGTCTAAACACAATTCCATCTTATCAATGTTGTTGTAATGATGGATTCAACTCCACTACTGGAGTGAAAATCTGGCAGCATGATGATAACGTTACATGCAGTGGTAAGAAGCTTTCCTCACTATAAGATAAACTGTTGTAAGTTATATACAAGGCAAATACAGTATGTGTCATTGCAAAATTGCTATATAGATATTGATGAATGTCAAGACAAAATGGCTTGTGGTCAAAATGCAACATGCATCAACACACAAGGAAGCTATGATTGTATTTGCAATGCTGGTTATGGTCTGAAATCTGGCAAACCTCGATTCACTGGGGGGCAGGAACAATGTGAAGGTAATACACAATGCTACAGAATGTATTTTTATTTATTTTTATGCATATAAAGCACATTAAATGAATAAGGCACCTTTCTTCCTCAGCATTAAACTGTGATGTATTCAAAGATATGATCAATCTGACAGAGGTAACTCCATAACAGAAATAGTGTTATCACTGTTAAACATTCATTTAAACACATTGCATATTTAGAAGTGATAGTGTTTCTTAATGATGTCCATTCTCTCTAAATCACTTTTCAAGAAATTTCATGTTGGAGATGATCTTGCCATTCAGCTGAGAAATTCCTGTGCAGACTTTACAAAAAGTGAGCTTCACAGAGAGGTCCTGCTTGAGGTATGAGTGTGTTACCATTTCTTTATTAATCAAGGAAGCATTTTTATGCACATCTGAACACCATTAGACTTAGCTGGAACTGAATACGACTTCCTTTTTCTGTACTGGTGTGTATTTATACACTTTATGTTAACCTGAGGTAATATGCAGTCTAACTCAGTCTGGCCTTGTCTCCCTGAAAGTGCTTGTGTTTCTCTTTTTCTCACCCTCGTTTCCTGTGGCTGTAGAGAGTGTTGTCTATGACTGACGAGGTCTTGTCCAGTGGAGCCTTCAGAGATAACAGGAAATTCTCTATCTTTTTGGACATGTTAACGAGGTTTTTCAGGATGATTGGATTCTTCATACAGTCATCAGGGCGAGAATTTTCATCCAATACCAAAGGTTAAATTGAAATACAGAATGAAACTTCTTCATTGCCTTTATTTTTTTTTCACTGGCAAAAATATAGCTTTCTGTTTGTTTATCTCTCATTGTTCAGAACCATTTTATTTTAAGAGGTGTCCACCTCTTCAGATATATTGTTTTTTAAGTCATCTAATATGAGCAGATGAGCAATGCATATTACCAATATTTGTATCTCGGTCCAGAGCTGGAGTTTGTGGTATATAAATGGAGTGAATCACCACAGGGAGCAAAGACTATATTCCTTGAGCATGCTAAGCTGGACATCCAGTTGGAGACAGCTGCAGGAGATCCATCCAACTACCCTGGTAATGATCATACTGAAATAATATATTTGTAGCCATTTTCATGAACACACGGGTGACTTATGAATGGAATTAATGTCAACTGAATCCAATGTTATTCTGCTGTGATTGTGATAGACTTTACAGTGCTGTCCATGCTGAGCTTCTCAAACCTGAAAGAATCTGCAGATGACTTCTTTGGTGGGCTAAAAGCTCAGAGGAACCAGAAATTTGAAATGATCTCCAAAGTGGTGACTGTCGTCATCAGTAATAGAAACACAAGCCACCTTAAAGAGCTTGTTAAACTGACCCTCTATCACCCGAATCAGGTAAAAAAAAAAAAAAAAAAAAAGGCCATTGTTGAAATTGTCATTCATCTTTGCATTTGATTAATTTTATTGAAACTTTTCCATTCATTTTTTTTCCACAGTCAATTGAAACTAATCACACCTGTGTCTTCTGGAATTCCTCGGAAGAAGGAGGAGCATGGTCTGATCAAGGCTGCAGTGTGGTGGAGTCCAACCATCAATATACTGTGTGTTCCTGCACCCATCTGGGCACCTTTGCTGTGCTCGTGGGACTCTATGAGATCGAGGTTAAAAAATCTGTTACAAGCATGATATCAAATAGAAAATCAATTCTTTCCAGAGTTGACAGCATACAGTTGGACCATTAATCAAATTCTATTCATTCTATTCTTTTCTCTCTCCCAACAGAAAAAGTTTGAGTTTTCATTGATCACCTGGGTGGGTCTGTCTCTTTCACAAATTTGCCTGTTCATTTGCATCGTGACATTCATGCTGACCCGCTCCATTCTTAGCCCAAGAGCCACCATCCACCTGCACCTCAGCATCAGTCTTTTTATTGCTTTGCGAATCTTCCTTATAGGCATTTTTCATACAGAGAATAAGGTAAATACTTTAAGAGCTTGTGTTGTCAATATTCCTGCACTAGCCCTAACCCAAATGAAAGCAGAAAGGTTGTATGTATGTATGTATGTATGTATGTGTGTGTGTGTGTGTGTGTATACACACACACACACACACACACACACACACACACACATATATATATATATATATATATATATATATATATATATATATATATATATATATATATATATATACATATATATATAATATACTACATACTTGATTTTAAATGTACTTAAAGCACTAAAAGTGTGATTTTAATGTGAATATTTCAATAAAACACAGTACGGGCTTATTGTGCTTACCCTCTATGATATAATTTACATTCTGACTTACATTTCTCTATATAACTAGTAATCCACCAGGGATGATCTGGTGGTGGGGAATTTTTCAAAGCATGCAACTCCTTTCTTTGAGGCAGACAATGAATGCACTGAAATTTCACTGCACTGAACTAAAATAGGGCCATGGGTGACACATTTCAGGAGCATCAGTTGAGGTTGTCCTTGGATGTTGAGTCATGCTGTCAGAGCGTGTCATATGCACGCTCTGCTATGATTGGATCCTACCTGATGGCAGCTACGCTACCCATGTTTATACAGTAGGCAATAAAAAAAAGGGATAATAAAGTATAATGGAACGCATTGTAGAAATGTAGTGGAGTAGAAAGTACAGATAATAGCTGAAAAATGTAATGAAGTAAATGTCAAAAGTATGCATTATAATTTCTACTTAGGGAAGTATAGATACTTGAAACATTTACTTAAGTACAATAATAAACATTTGTACTTTAGCAGCAAAACTAAACTAACAGTTGTATGAGGCAATTTATAAACAACAGATCAACAAATAGTTTCTGTCCATTGTTTTCCCTCATCTCCCTCTGTCTCTGGTGCACTAGGTGGGCTGTGCAGTAGTTGCAGGGCTACTGCATTTCTTCTTCATGGCAGCATTTTGCTGGATGTGTCTGGAGAGCATCCAACTCTTCAGGATGTTTGTCCTGGTCTTCAACACCACCTTCAGGACCCGTTACATGATGGCAGGTGGCTATGGAGTCCCAGCTGTAATTGTTGCCATTTCTGCTTTGACTAATTCCAAGGGATATGGGACCGAGAAATAGTAGGTTCCCTCTGCTACCTAATATTAGTTTTAAGTCAAGCTTGAATCCAAGGTTGTGTTATAGTCGGCTAAATTAACTATAACTAAATTAAATATGTCTTACAGTTGCTGGTTAAATGTGGATTTAATCTGGAGTTTCTTTGGCCCTGTTTGTTTCATCATTGCTGTAAGTAATAAAATCATCATTGGAATAAAACTGACTTCATTGAGTTTTAAAATTGAAACTTTGTTTTTCAGATAAACATCTTCTTTTTTCTCATCACTGCCTGGAAGTTGGCACAGAAGTTCTCAAGTTTAAACCCTGACCTGGACAATTTGCAGAAAATAAAGTCAGTAGTTATTCACAATATACCTGTTTATTTATACATATATGGCTGGATATGGACATAGTCTATGAATGTAAATGTCATATATTTGCTGTATATATAAAGCAATATTTTCCATATTGCTCCTACTAAAGATAAACACTGGTTCTTTCTTATGATAAGGTGTTAGAGGTCCTCTAGATTTGACCCATACATGTGTTTGTTGCCTCCTGCAGGGCATTCATTATTACTGCAGTGGCTCAGCTGTGTGTGCTGGTCAACATTTGGATTCTTGGATGTTTCCAGTTTGAGGAGGGCACCATAGCCATGTCTTACCTGTTCACCATCTTTGGCAGCTCTCAGGGGGTTTTGTTCTTCATCATGCACTGTCTGTTTTCTAAACAGGTCTGTTACACTCCTCTGAAAAATAAATGAGCTCCACTGTTTGTTTGTTTTGTTTGTTTGTTTGTTTGTTTGTTTGTTTAGTGTAAAAACTCATACTTAAACTTGCATTTTCATTTTAGGTCAGGGAAGAATATGTAAACCTCCTGTCCAGATTCTGTGCACCTCAGAAGAAGCGTTACTCAGAGTTCGGCTACTCCAACTCCAGCAAAGCAAATGTAAGTTCCTGTTAATATTTCCCAATTGTGGTTCTGACTGAGGTCAATTGACAGTGATTGAAAAGTAATCTCCATTAGCTGCAGCAATGTGCTGAACTGAAAGTGATACAGTATAATGTCTAATGATAAAACATAATGTTATGAGTTTAGTTTGGTTGTTTATTTGGTTGTCCTGTCTATTTTTATGAAAACACATATTACCTAAGGGAGGTTGAAAACAATGTTTATTCTTTCTTTGTTAAATATGAGATTCCTCCATTGCTCACCATGGAACAGTAACATTAAGTCAAACATTTCACATACATCTAGATGGAATAGTGAAAACACACCTAAAGCGTGTGATGTGACTTGTCTCGTCTCTCTCCTCTGTCATCCTCAGACATCCAAGAGCACCCAGGACACGGGCGAGTCTCACATCTAAGAAATTCAGAAGTAACCTGCAAGCTAAGCCTGGTGTATTTCTTGAAGACTGCTGTCTCAGACATATAGCCATCTACTGCACTCTTATGTGGAACCAACCTTTGCTTTAATGCAAAATATTGTAAATAGTATCCATCTTTACCACAAGTAAAAAAGTACCATGTCATTTAATTTTCAGTTTATATAAACAGAGCTGTTGATAGCTAAAATTCAATGAAATTAAATACATTATTATCTTTAAAATAAGTTACTACTTATTACTTTAAGACAGATTATTTTGTCATTAATGAAACTCAAGTAAAACTCATAATGCAATTTAGTTTGATGCTGGAACTCTGTGTTGCATTACTTTCGAATGGTAAATGATATGACTTATTTGAGAAAAACTATTTTTCATATGTGAAATTATTAACTGAAGAGAAAATTTTCAGCAAAATCTATTGCTGAGTGAGTCAGTATATATTAATACATGTGAATATGTTGATATCTACATACAGTATTCAGTATCATTTTATACTAAGCTTAGTTGAATGACATGAATTGACTTGACTCTTTTCAAAAATATCTTTTCAATAATTATCATCTATAGAATATTAGTAAACTATTAATGTTGTAAGCACTGGTTCATTACATGTGGAATTTATGATTTGGAATATCTTTTTGTTTTGTATTTACAATTTACATTTTCTGTCTTTTACATTTTACTTTTGCATTGTTTTGTGTGTGCTTTAATTTTTTTACATCTATCATTGAAGCTTTAGATAAATATTCTGAAATGTAAGGGTTCTGTGTGAAGATCTTACCACCACTGTTCTTGAATTATTATTCTGATTAAAATAAACTTGGCAGGAATAATCAAAGTGAGATGTCAAGCAACTAAGTTGTGATTTCTATTAAAAAGGGAACACAAAAGAAATAGCCATTTCTATTCATAAGTCACCTGTGCATTCATGAAAATGGCTACAAACATATTAATTCAATGTGACCATTACCAGTGTAAAGGTATGGATGAGCGTTGCTCATCTATCTATATTAGATGAGTTGAAAATAGATAAATAAATAAAACAATATATCTGAAGAAGTAAAAACCCCTTAGAAGTAAATGGTCTTGAACAACAAACAGAAAGCTACATATTTTTGCTAGTGGAATAAAAAATAAAGCCAATGAAGATATTTTATTTTGTATTTCAATTCAAACTGTGGTACTGGATGAAAAATGTCGCCCTGGTGTCTGTACGAAGGATAAATAATAATATTTAAATTGACACTTATCTCCATGTTTCACCTAAAAGATAGAATCTATTACAACTGAGGAAATGGAAATCACTCTGTTCTTCCTTCCTGTTTATGTCAGTTCACAGACTAGATGGCTTCAGAAACATCTCAGAGCAGGAACCTAAATCTTAATAAGCAAACAAATCTTAAGTAGTTCTGATGTTTTATTGTATAATAATCAATGTCACTGCAGGTGAGTTCAGTAGAAAACTTCAGTGGAGTCAAAGGACACACCTCTTCTTGTTTATATTTACATGCTGAGAACCTTTTTTCCCTTTTTTAAAAAATGGGTTTTATTTAAAAAATAATGTAAAATATATCTCAGGGTAATGTTTAGTAAGGGATTCAAATATTTCATACCTTCAGACAGGATCACACATGTACACCAGAAAATCATCATGTTTTTCTTTAACTCTTTTGATTTGTCTGTTTGTGCATATGTTATCTGCCTGACAATCACATAAACATAAATAACATGGTCCCTGTTGAATAGGAGACTCAATTTACTGTCTGTATTAAGAGAAATGGAATCAAAGACTCAAAGACTGTAGGGGAATGAATTACAAACTATTAGCAACAACTGAAATTTGTAAAATATTACCTGAGAGCACCTTTGTTTTAGATTCTCTACTGAAGAGATGAACAGATATAGGAGGAATGCATACAGAGAGAGAGGGTGGATGGAAAATACACATCTAGTGCAGAGAGAGTGTAGAGATAAAATAGCTGACAAGTCTCTGGAGAGGGAGAGGGAGAGCAGGAAGGGGGTGGGGGGAGGCAAACTCAGGAGAACGAGAAACTGTCAAAGAGACATTGGAAAAGAAAGAGAGAGGAATGGGAATGAGAGTAACTGATTCTATTGTGGACAACAGTAATAAGTGAATGAGGCAAATCGAGCAGCTCTACAGAGAAGCAAAAAACATTTGTCCTGTCTCTCTTACATGAGCCATCCCAAACGATACAGCGTTCACCCAGCATCATCCGAAGGTAAGTTTCACTTATTATTCATAACAAGTCATTGGAAATTCACATCATAGAGGAAATGCTCAAGCTTTTTCCTCCTCTACAAACAATTTAGACTCACTGATACTAAAATAAATAAAATAATTATATAAAAAATATATGCAAAATATAAAAAAGTAAAACTACTGCATGACTTAAGAGATGGATTTGCTTGAGAGCTTGGATTTCTCATTAATTTCATGTACTCTATTATAAAAAAACCCCATTCCATTACAACAGACCTTCCATTATGAACGAGAGATGAAAGGAGTTAAGGGGAGATTTAGGCATCCTGTTTTCTGAGGTAATTAAGAATTTAATACTGAAAGGAAAAGCTGCACGCAGATTAGCAGGGTGTTCCTCATTATGCCCAATTAGTTAGAAATGTTTTTGATTTTTATTTTATTAATAACCCTGTGTTCAGTAAACAAAAAAACAAGTGATATTGAGTGGTGGGCTTGACGTGTGAGAAAAGGTAGTGTATCTAGTATCAAAAGATACATGATAGATGATATCATGGCTGATAAGTAACTGTTGTGTTGTATATTTACTCAAGCACTATACTTGAGTACAATACTGAAGTGCTTGTGTTTCAGTATTTTCATTTTTTTTACCTTGTACTTTCACAACACAATATTTCAGAAGGAAATAATGTACTTTTCGACATTAATTTAGTTACTAGTTACTTTTAAGATGGCTATTACAATAGGCTTTTGAAATGCAACAAACTGTTAAAGAATGACCATTGGTTTCCAACCATTGTGGCTTTTGACACCTGAACACCTAAACACATTGTGTAGTAAGGGTCAAATTTCTATGTTAATTACTGCTCCACAAAAGAGTGATTTTTCTCTACATATTCACATACCACAGATTTATTGGGTAGAACCAAAACAGCTCCACCTTGAGCAGCTATAACAGTAAGATGCTGCATACATGTCAGTAATAATGAAAACAGAGGGATTCATTCTAACATTTAACATCTAACATTTTCACTCTGGAGAGTGAAAATTAATTAACCACTATCATTAAGGTATATATTTAATTCACTCATTTACAAACTTAACTCAACAGCATAATAAGGAGAAAATTATATATGGAAATTGGAACACGTGTCAAGTCCACTGTTGCCAATATTTACCATCTAAAATAGTTCAGAGTTTTTGGAACATGATTAGCATTAGCATTTAATAAAAACTTTTATTTTATCCTACAGTCTATAATTTACTGGACACCTTTAGACTACAGGAAAGATTACAGGAAAGAACTGGTTCTGAACTAACAGAGGTACTTTCACTTTGTCTGTAATTCTCTATAGATGACACTGAAGATGAGGACATCATCTATGCTCATAAATTAATTTTCTGTCACCTCCTCTATGCCACCCATCCTCCATCAGAACATGAAGATTAATTCCTCTGAGCAACCAAATCCCAACTGCACCTTTGAATTCAGGTCCTCAGACATAGGGTTGACCTGCTTCACTATGACATTTGGTGCCATCTCTAACCTCACCGCTCTGGGCATTCTGGCTAAGTCCCGTGGCCAATTTCGACGCGGATCCAAAGGATCATTTCTGCTATTAACAGTGGCTTTGCTACTGGCTGACCTGGGAGGTCATATGATCCCAGGGGCCTTTGCCTTGTATTTGCACCTGAATTCGAGCTGTATTTCTCCAACATTCTGTAAAATCTTTGGGGCAGTTATGGTGCATTTTGGCCTGTGCCCTTTACTGTTAGGTTGTGCAATGGCAGTGGAGCGCTGTGTGGCTATTACCAAGCCATTTTTCCACTCTGCTGTGGTTACAGTGACACATGTGCAACGAGTTGTGTTACTTCTGTTTTCTCTTGCATTGATGCTGGCAATTCTACCTTTTTTTGTAGGGGTGAAATATACAAGTCAGTTTCCTGGCACATGGTGTTTCTTGCCTATCCATAATCAAAAGCATGCAGCTGACATCAATATGGTTGTGGCATTCTCATGTCTGGGCCTCATTGCACTCACTGTTTCCCTGTTGTGCAACATTGTGAGTGTTCTGGCATTGTTGCGAGCCAGAACAAAGTCTCACAATGTTGATATAAAATCAGTCAACACTGTGAGTCCTGCTGCTCGCTGTTACCATCGTCCATCCTCTGCATCAACTTCTTTTTTGTTTTGTTCGTTGGATGTGGAACTGATGGTGCAACTGGTGGTGATCACTGTGGTTTCCTGTGTGTGCTGGAGCCCTTTTCTTGTGAGTAAGCTGGCAACTCTTTCAGATCATAGAATTTGTTTCATTCTAGAATCATTTTCACCTTTAATAACCAAGCATTTTAAAGAAAATTGTAGATTAAGAAGTAAAAACTACACATCATCAGCATTTGTGATTCTGTGTCTCTCCTACATTATAGATCCACATTCTTGTGATGCAGTTCAACAACAGCCCAGATGGCAAATTGTTCACTCTTCCAGGCTTGCGTATAGCCTCGTGGAATCAGATCCTGGACCCATGGGTTTACATCTTACTGAGGAGAGCAGTGTTTTACAAAGTTTGCTGTGCTTGTGGTACAAAGAGACCTATGATGACAGTAAATAGCGAATCCCCAGACCCAACCAGGGAAACCCAAACGCTACAATGACCATGTTGCCCTTGGACTATTTTCTCTTAAAGACTGAAATAAACATTTATCCTTCATTGTGTATTATAAAAAATAAAAATAAAAATGTCTTCAAATGGACTTGCGGGGGACGGAAGCGGACTTTCACAGCAGTTCCCATCATAAAGACACTGCTTTTGAAACTGTGTTAGTGCCACTACCGACAGCTGCCACCTGCAAATCGGGTGGTTGGATAATAAGGCGGGGTTAATATCGTCCAATCAAAATTTAAAAGCCTTTGACAAGCGTTGTGTTAAACCAATGGCAGAGGCTGATGGCAAAGCATTAACTCCCGGGATGGGCGGTGTTTCCCTGGCAGCGACACTATTCAATATGGAGTACAGCAAGTAGACGGATCCACACCGCATCTCACTGCTCTCATTCAGATTTCGGTCACTCTTGTTAGTCGAGCACAAATATTATGAACTCTCCTCTCTCGGAGGCCAGCGTATAGGGACGCGCACATGTATGTTTGTCATGTAGGTTTACTATTTAACAACTACCGCGTTGACTAGCAGCGAACTGCAAAAGCTGCTGTCCAACTCTTAAAAAAAAAGAAAAGAAGAAAACTTTGCCTAAAATCGCCACCTCCCAGCATCCGTCGGACGACCTCAATCAATACTCGATCGTTTTCGTTAAAGTAAGAAAGTTTCGAGTTGTGCCAAGCGGCGGGGTTAGCGGGTGAAAGGTGACGTCGCGTCGGTTTGTTGACTCGTAGGTAAGTCGTGTACAGTACATGCATGTAGAATTTGCCATGTAAAGTTAATATGGTAGTTTATGTAACCTGGAATGGCGCCTGTTTACGTGCGCCGCTTAAATGTGAGCTAGTTAATGTGTTATAACTGCTGCTAATACATCCCTGCTCTGAGCTTTTATATGATTATTAGCTGTACATACATTTGAGAAAAAAAAAGTTTTGAATACGTACTTGAATGTACCAGTCTACATTACAGTGATTCAGCTATGAGAGTGAACCCCTTGTGGGCTTCAAGCTTCAACTTAACGCCCATTCTTCCCTAAAAGCCTGCCTTTCTGGTTTTCCTCCATGACAAGAATGCACAATGCAGCGAGTGTCTCAGCCTCTCTGGGGTCTATGGGACTGTTGCGTCTCTTCGGGGTGTCCTGGTCCTGGAGTGTGGTGGCAGGCCTAGGGGTATATCTGGGCACAAGAACCTGGAAATACTTCTACATAGCAGCACGCACTGCTAAGAGAGACCTAAAGTAAGTTAAATATGTCAAAATACATTTCTGATACTTGTGGGTCTGTAACCTTACTTATCTAATATCTCCCCTTTGTCCTCCTTTGACCCTCACCAGTGGCCTGTATGTGCTGATGAGAGTGAAGCTGGCCTTATGGCGTTACATGCGAAATGGAAGCAACATTCCCTCCATCTTTGCCAAGATAGTAAAACGTTACCCAAATAAACCAGCACTGATCTATGAAGCTACAGGAGAAACATGGACCTTCACCCAGCTGGATGAGCTGTCAAATGCAGTGGCTCATTGGGCAAGAAATCAGGGATGGGTCTCCGGGGATGTGGTAGCCCTGTTCATGGAGAGTAGGCCCTTACAGGTGGCACTTTGGCTGGGCTTTGCTAAGGTTGGGGTGGAAGCTGCTCTCATCAATTTCAACCTCCGCCATGATTCTCTCCTGCACTGCATTGGAGTGTCAGGGTCGCGGGCTATTGTGTTTGGAGCTGAGCTTGCTGATGGTAAGCATGTGATGGCACACGACATGCAGGTCACACTTATTCTTTAGGGTTTAACTCTGTATCAGTAACCAGATTCATTTTGAAATGCTACATTAAAGGACAATATTCTACCACTTATTTATCAAAGGCTGTGATCAACACCAGCAAAAAAAAAAAATCTCATGTTTAGTTTGTAACATCACGTGAAGTGGTGAACATTTCTTCCTTTCCCGTCTCTGGTGAAACATAAACTGTGACAATTACTGTGTCTCCAACACAGCATGTGATCAGTCATCATACCATTGATGATCACATTGCTGGTAAAATTCTTTCTTTATCATCTTTTGAACACTGAACACACTTTACACACGTGATCACTTTTCTTTCCTTTATCTTTGTGGTTTCTGATCACTATATATATATATATATATATATATATATATATATATATATATATATATATATTAAGGTGTAACATTTGTGTGTTAGTTCCAATGGTTATGTTATGCTATGGTTTTGGAAACAATATTGTAATTACTGTTTAATACAATAACAAGTATTTAAGGAAGACTCATTGTTATAGCACATGTCATTTCACTCACAATATCAGCCATGTATTTACAGTATGTTCAGAGGCAAACTGATGTGCTTGAACTGACCTGACCTGGTGCTCTTCTCCTATCTCTCTCTGGCAGCCATGTTGGAGATTAGTTCCTCTATAACCCACACCATGGCACGGTTTTGTACAGGGGACCTCAGTGCAGAACATCTGGCCAGTCTGAGTGCTCAACCGTTGGACCCAGTTTTAGCTTCTACACCCAGACATGCTCCTTCACCTTGTGTTCCCGCCAAAGGCATGAGCGGTGAGTTATTTATCTTCCACTTCAACTTCATTCCCTTTTAACACAGCCAGTTCAAGGCCAAAATGTTGCACGTGGGTGGTGGGGGGGGTGGGTGGGGTGGGGGTTTTTATCCTTGTTCGACAGCAGTGGTAGTCACAGAGACAGCTCAGTCTGGGTAAAGGGGAGAGTCAATATGGTGCGACATAGACTCATATTATATGTCACACCTCTGGTTGTCAGTTGCTGGCATACTATCCAACATTTTCTCAACATCATGTTTGGTTGATAACCTCTGTCATTTGCTCTACTCCAAACTGCCAGAGGATATGCCTCACATTAATTTATGTTTTAGATTAATAAACTAATACATCAACATTCAAAGGCATTAGTCTGAAACATACTCTACATAGCAAACTAGAGGCCTGTATTATCCAGGGAAAAATGTTGAATGATAATAGGATTTTCTCTCTTTTTTCTTTGGGTTCACCAGTGGTATTCCAGCAATGAATGTAATGCTGTGAAGACACCTGTTTGCAGCGGGGAAATGTAATGCTTTATTTTATTCTCTTCTACAGACCGTCTGTTTTATATTTACACCTCTGGCACCACAGGACTTCCCAAAGCTGCTATTGTGGTGCATAGTCGGTATGTTTTCTTAGTAAAACTCTCACAAAATAAGCATCATCTTTCAGAGTTGTAATGACTGATGTCTGAGAATCTTCTGTGTTTCCATGACAGTTACTACAGAATCGCTGCCTTTGGGTATTTTGCGTTTCGCATGCGTCCTAATGATATTATCTATGACTGCCTGCCTCTCTATCACTCAGCAGGTATGTGACAGTTGTATCTAGCTGTTTTGAAAATACAGTTTTTCCTGTTAGATTTGCAAAGCTGAGGTGTGAGCTCTGCGCTGTTAACAGGTAATATCATGGGAGTTGGGCAGTGTCTGATCCATGGCCTCACTGTGGTAGTGAAGAAGAAATTCTCAGCTAGCCGTTTCTGGGACGATTGTATCAAGTACAACTGCACGGTAAGAATTTATGCTTGGAAAATATCAACTTGTGACGTATTTTATGAGAAATCAGGAATTATAAAGGCTTTTTTACCTACTGCTGCCACAAGGCAAATTAACAAGACTCCTTTACCTCTCTAGGTGGTGCAGTATATTGGGGAAATCTGCCGCTATCTTCTGTCTCAGCCAGTGCGGCCATCAGAAAAGGGCCACAAAGTTCGTCTGGCAGTGGGAAATGGATTGCGCCCCAGTGTGTGGGAGGCTTTCACAGAACGTTTTGGTGTGGCGCAAATTGGCGAGTTCTATGGAGCAACTGAGTGCAACTGCAGCATTGCCAACATGGATGGAAAGGTCAACAGTCACAGTGTTTCTTGTGTCTTCCCTGATAAAATATTCTTGGATTAGATGGATGTTTAACTGATTCTTCTCTGCCAGGTGGGAGCCTGTGGATTCAACAGTCGCATTCTCCCAAATGTGTATCCCATACGTCTGGTGAGGGTAGATGAAGACACCATGGAGCTAATTCGTGACAGTCAGGGTCTTTGTGTGCCCTGTCGTCCGGGTAACTAATACTTATGCTTACACTGACTTCACTCCATCTTGTATGTGATTGTTAGTTCAGCTGATCGTCTGAAAGCAATCTACTAAACTTCTTCATGTCGCAGGTGAGCCAGGGCTTCTGGTGGGTCGTATCAACCAGCAGGACCCACTACGGCGATTTGATGGCTATGCTAATCAGGATGCTACAAGGAAGAAGATAGCCCACAATGTCTTCAAGAAAAACGACTCTGCATATTTATCAGGTTGCCAATCTTTTGCATTCCTCAAAGTGCAGTTGTGTGTCAGTACTACTACATAACAATACTTAAGGCTGCTTTTATAGTTATTTCGAAAAATGTGCAATGAGGGATGTTCAAGTGTTAAAGATGGAAAAATAAAGGCAGTGTTGGATTATCAAGCTTTCCTTGTCAGTGCTCAGGAGGATTTATGTTTAAAGTTATTTATTTATTATGAAGGTTTTTTTTTTAAATATGTCCACTCCAGGTGACGTTCTGGTGATGGATGAACTGGGCTACATGTACTTCCGCGACCGTGGTGGAGACACATTTCGCTGGCGAGGAGAAAATGTCTCCACCACTGAGGTGGAGGGCATACTCAGCAGTCTTCTGGGCCAGACTGATGTGGCAGTGTATGGTGTGGCAGTGCCAGGTAATAATGAACTTTGTAAATGTCATGCTTTTGGCTTCATTATTGGGAATTCAATGTTAACTTTTCATTAATGTGTATTGTTTTTGATTGAACCCATTACTTAACAAGCATTTATCTCCTTTTCTCTTAACAGGTGTGGAAGGAAAAGCAGGCATGGCTGCCATTGCTGACTCTACAGGGAGTTTTGATTTCAATGGTTTCATGCAGAAAGTCCAACGAGCTCTTCCTCCATATGCTCGCCCTGTGTTCCTGCGAATCTCTCCACATGTAGACACCACAGGTAAACTGTCCCAATATCCATCGCGAGTTTGTAAAAATGTCAGCCATCACTGATTTTTTTTTTTTTTCATATTGACACATCCTAATTTATTTTATGTCTCCATATTCTTGCATAGGTACATTTAAAATTCAGAAAACCAGACTGCAGAGGGAAGGATACGACCCACGTCTTACCACAGACCAGATCTATTTTTTGAACACGAGAGCTGCTCGTTATGAGGCTGTAGATGAGGAGTTATACAGTGCTATAGAGGAGGGAAGAATGTCTCTATGACATGGTGGCCATAGTAAGGTGATCATGGCGCATCAGTGAAAAAGATGTCATAGGGACAGAAGATAACATATGCATATGTTGGTGTCGGAATAAGTCGGCCTTCATGCACCACCTGCCTGGACTTTTAACCGTTCAGGGAGCTGAGTTGAGAGGACTACTTACATAGACAAGTACTGTTACCGATGATGTTTTAACACTGTATGAGTAACACACCAGGACATAATGTGAGGGCATTTATTCCCTTTAATAAGCTCTTTTCAGTTATAAAATGAAAACCTCAAAAAGCCTTTCAGCATCACTGCACATAGGTTGGGTGTGTCCCACAACCCTTTTGAAATAGGAACAATATTACAACAATATGGTTAGGACAGCACGGGTAGTCAAACTGTTACAGGGTATTTTGCCTAAACATAAGATATGCTGCAAGATTAATTCTATGTAGTTTAAAGCAATACTTGAGTGTGGAGTTACTGCCATATGTTTGGATGAGAATGAAAGAGCAAATTTAAACATGTGGAACATGTTGTTACTAAATCAAACACTAAACATAGTCTTTTTTTCTGCAATGGAAACCTAATCTCACATTTCACATTTGAACCTCTGAACAACACTGGCACAGATTTGCAGATATACATACTATATGTGCCTTATGGAGTTTTACATCTGTGTTACATTTTTTATGGTTTTCCTGAAAAGGCGTTCACAAGAAATCACAGTAGTGATTGTGTGCTACAGAAAGCTAAGTCACACATAGTCACTGTCATGTAATAAATCTGATCACTATAGTAATATATGGCTGTTAAAGGTTGTGAAATAATTTACAATTTTCAAATATTCCAGATTACATTTGTTATGTTGTAACTCATAATAAATATTTAAAAACATGTCTTTGTTTATTTCAGCCATTTATTATTAACTGTGATGACAATATAGTGCTGTAACTTCACCCTGCATTCCCATGGTCATCTCTTGTAAAAGAAAAAATAGATCAGCTCAACAAACCTAACCAGTCTTTCATCTCTTTCATTACAATTTCATGAAGTGTTTGGAAATTTGTGTCAAAAATGAATTAATTGTCTGTTGATAGGGAAATCCTTGCAGGCAGGATTTTCAGTGGATGATCCTTGCAAGCACTGCAAAAGTAGGGAAAAGCTCTGGGTGTGATGACACCTGTGAAGGTGTACAGTGGTGTTCTCTCTCCAGCGTCATAAAAGGTCACCTTGCCTCGGTCCATGTCTAAAACCACTCTTATCACTTCTGGTGCCTTAGTCATGTTCAGGGGCTCCCACGGTGCTGTGCAGGCTTTATGCTCTCCGTTACGAAACCTAATAGTCCAGAACCCCTCTGCTGGTGTCAACACGTGCTTTCCTTTCCTGTTGATAGACTCACTGGCAATTCCCACTACCCAGTAAGTGTTATCTTTCACTTCCACATTCCAGCTGTGGCGTCCAGAGGTGTAACCTTCAGCAGCCAGCATCTCAGCACTGATGTCAAAGCGCTCTGGGTTATCTGGCAATTTGAAAATCTGGGTAGAGTTCTGCACTGTAGTGAGATCCTCTGATAAGATGAAGCAGCTAGCAGCTGTGTTGGGATCTAAAATCACAGGATCTTGAGAAAGACAGAGGTAGGAGTTAATACTAATATTGCAAGGACAGAAATGACCAATAAATTGTGACTAACACTTGTTAGAGGAACTCACTATATTTAACTATACTCTTCATCTTTTCCCACACTTTATATTTCAGAGAGCCCAAGTGCTTGGCGACATCAAGCAGAGCATCAGAAATCATTTCTGGATCAAGGGACATCCGCCAGGTTCTGAAAAGAAATTTTAGGGCTTAATTTTTAAGGACAGTGTGTGTGGAGCTATTTTATTCTAAAAAATAATTTAACTGGGTCCGAGATGTGGCTGTAACACTTACCTCCTTATTGTTTCTTTATAATTCTGAGAAGAGAAGAATCACATTCATCAAGTGTTATACTGAATGTAAAACAATATAATGGTTATTTTTGTTTATAAATTGTCTGAATCTAAACTCTTATCTACCTTAAGAAATGGGATATTATGAGATGTCATCTCCTGTTCTACTATTCTGATGGTGTTGGAAAGTGATGCCATTTCACTGGTCATCTCTTCAAACGCCTGCTTAATCATCAGATTCTTCTGAACCTCTTCAGCTTTTAAATCAGAAAGTCTGGCAGACTCCTGCTCTTTCAGGAAACTGTGAAGGGCTGCAAATTCTTCTCTGATCTGTGTTTCAGTATGTGCAACTTGGTTCTGGAAGGAGACATGATTAATGGGTAATCAATACATCCACACACACACACACAGGCTCTCCACAATACTTAAAGTAACACTTAGGACTGATGGGATTGACAGTACCTTAACATGTCCTGCCATTTCCTCACAGACTATTGTTGCCTTCTTGTACAGCTGCAACTTCTCTTTCAAAGGCAGCAGCGCACTCTTCAGTTCCTCCTACAAAGTCAATGACATGGCATCAACACTTGAAAAACAAGGTCAGGCTGGCAGGTGGCCAAGCTGTCAGCACAATGTGGGGCTTTCAGCTGCCACATACTCATCAGTAGCAGCATTCCCTGTAAATGCAAAGCTGGACATTACAACAGCATCAAATTAAAGGGACAAAGCAATGGAGATGGTTCTGAATACTCCCAAGAGCAGAAGCAAGGTCAAGTCGCTTAGATGCTAGGTTGTGGCACTAAGCTTTGGTTTTAAAGATAAGGTTAGGTAGGAGTAGGATGAGCGTGGCCTCACAAACCATATGGGAGTCACGTTTCAATACTCCCAAGACCCCAACAGCAACAGCAAACCAAAAATATAAACCTATTTTTAGAATGTTTATAAGCTCTGCCACACACCTTCACAGATGTCAGCATAGTGAGGTCAGAAAAGCATAAAGGTAAAAAATTTAAAGGTAAAACACAACTTGACAGTTCTATATGTGCAATGATGGATAGCCACTGAGATTTCATTTGTAAATTTGCAAAACAAGCTAATCAATTATGATATCAGTTAATCACCTTCTCACTTGAATTATGACAGGTCATCCACACTGTTTTTCACCTTATGTCAAAGTACTTCAAATTCAACAGAATGACACATATTTCAACAATAAATGTTATATTCATTCATTCCAGTTGGAAAAGTAGCTGATGTTGAAGATAAGTCACCCTGTGACTAACATTCCTACCTTACAGTCATGAGCCCCTTCGCTGATGGGATAGAGCCTATGTCCAATGTGTGCCGCAGCTTTCCCACACACACCACATATTGGTTCCAAGTCCTCCAAACAGAACAGTGTGAGTTTTTCTCCATGTTCTTTACAAGCCTCTGGGTCATTCCTGCTTCTGTCCACCTTGAAGGATTCACAGGTCTTCTCGAGCACCGAGCTCACTACTATTTGATCCATAGAGGAACGGCGCCAGCACAGAGGACAGTAGTGTGAATCCCCACCGCCTTGTGTCTCCCAGCTGTCTTTCAAACAGGCTTTACAGAATCTATGTTTGCATGTGAGTACCACTGGCTGACTGAGAATATGTCCACAAATTGGACAGGAAAGGTCATCCTCGAGATGAGCACGTCTGGTAGCCATTCTTCTTCAAAGGGCTTTGATGACAAGGCTGGATCTAATGCCCCTCCCATGTCTCCCTATGGCTACCTCACTTCAACCACAGGAATAAGTGTTAATACCACAGCTGCCAAAGGCATATCCCATGTTATGCTCTGTAATGTTGAGCACGCACAGTGCAAGTTCTCAAATAAACACTACATCTCAGATTATAAGAAATTGGCTTTACGTTTAAGGGACTGTATCTGTGCAGATCAGAGCAAATAGGAGCCTGAATAACCCAAACGACAGAGGAGAATAAGGTGACAGTGGAATATTTGCACATAAGGTGGCCTTTGGCATAACCACCTCTCAGTCATATGAGAAGAGTGTTGAAATAACCTGTGTAATGATGGATTTGCATAGAAACGATGTCCAAAATAAGAGACAGGGTGGAGATATAAATAGACAGAAGTAACCGATTTGGCCTGAAGTTATGTGAGTAAAGAAATATCCTCCTGCTGATCAGTGGAACATTTTTTTTTCACTGTCAAGTTCAGCTTTGGGCAACAGCTTTTTAAAAACTGACACAATGGTTATTTTTAAAACATCACAGGCTCAAACCCTCTTCTAATATGAAAACTCTAAACACAGGTCACATTACTTAAACACCAACTACTGACGCACACAGAAAGTATATCAATGGCAGCTGTGTCAGCGGTAGCATTAACTGGTTAATTTAAAAAGTAGTAAAAATAAGTAAACAGTCAGGGACACATGAGGTTTAGTTTACTAAGATGAACACTGCACCAAAAATAGGCTACGAGTATAGATAGAGATAAAAAGCTTGGGGAATGTGATCTTGTCACAAAAAAACACTATGTAAGCCGCTGGTGTTATAATGAAACATATAATATCACATTATATTTTTGCCCTTACATCGCATACATGCTATGGGGATTCACAGTCAGCTTTACACCATGCAGATAGGATATTTATTACAGCCTGCTGTGTAAGTTACTTTTAAGTTTATTAGTTATGTGAATTAGCTACTTGGTGATTTATCCTGTATATTAATCTGTATTACTTTAGGAATTATTATGCTGCAATTTAAAGTATTAAAGTGATAAAAAAAAAATGATTTAAGATCCTGAAGTCCATTAAGAGACCCTTAAATGCTCCAGATTGTAGTATAACTATCTCAATATTACAGAAATTACCACTCTAAGGGCCAATAGGGATAATTGTGTCAAACAGTGAATAACGTTTCCATCCACCCCAAGCAACCTCTGACCACATAGGTGAGAGACTTGTTGTATGCTCTAGTTAGAATTTGATTTGTGTCCATGCTAGTGTCGGGGCAGCCAAGAGTCAACAAATCCCCACCTCCCCACACACAACACCACACCACACCACACCCATACCAGATGGCTCTGCATGTAGACACTGAACAGATATCAAATATTTCTCTTTTATGAATTTTCTTGTATTTACAGGCAGCTTATTTCTTATTGCTTATTTTTTTGTATATTTTTAATGTCTGTTTACCATAAATACTTCTAACTTTAAAGGTTATGGTGGTGCAAGCAGGTGAATGAGACTGTTTAATGGCAGTTTTAACTGACTGATAAAATGTCTCAGATGTTTAAATCATCATATTAGTCATTTGTTGAAAGCAACCAAAGATTGAGGAAAAAAAAGAGATTGGAAGAGACAGATAGCATGCTTTGCTGTGTGAATTTATGTGTAAGTGCAGACGTCTCATTGAGATCCAGTAGCAAACTGATATATACTGATAATGATATTTAAGAGGTGTTATGAGACAGATTTCCCCCTTGACTTGCAAAATTGTAAATTTTCTGGGTCTAATTTTCAATTTCCAACATTGTCTGTGTTCATAATGGCAATAACCATTGTCTATTCTAATAATACTTAACATTAAACTTAATCCACCTGCATTAAACATGTCATCTGTATCTGTAGATTGTGATATTGTGGAAATTCAAAGAAATGCTACATGCTTTTTCAAAGAAAGAAACATTAAACCTTTAAGTCATATTTGTTCAGCTTACCTTACAATCCTTGAATGCTTCTTTTATAGGATACACTTTGTGCCTCATATGAAAGCCTGATCTGTGGCACACAGCACAGACGGGCTCCAGATCAGCAACGCAGAAGAGAAACAATTTCTCTCCGTGTGCTTCACATGATTTATGTGGAAGTCCAATGCTTTTTTTAAAGCAAAGAGGACACTCTTTACTACCACATTGTAGCCAAAACTTCTCTAAACAAGAGTTACAAAAGCTATAACCACAACCAATACAGCAGAGGACTTCTGGATCCAGGAAGATTTCCTGGCATATGGCACAGCAGGACTCATCCACCACAGGACATGAAATGTCAACCTCCATCTGTAAAATTCAGCGCACCACTAGCGGGTCTGTACAAGGCAGTAAGACTGATATACCCCATGCGTGTACAGTATGTACCATGTTTGTTTCAGTAGTATATCATTCTACAGTGAGAGAGGGCGAGAGACCAGCTCCTCTAGTTTCACCATAAATCAACAAGCACATCACGTTTTCCAGCTCAGTTTTAGTCCATGGTAATAAAAAACAGGAAAGAACACATAAAACATCAGAGAAAAGCTTCACCGTGACCAGACATGGTAGAAAGTGATGCAATGCTTGAACAATATAATGACCTGCTTTAATATAAGGAACAAGCGTGTAGAAAATAGCCTCAAACCTTTAATAAAATCCAATTTCTTTCACTTACAATGATGGAAAATAAATAAATAAATAGAATAAATCTAAAATAGTATCATTTAATTTACTTATATTTATTATGTGACTCTGAAGACTAAAAATATATGTATATGTATTTTGGTTTGTAGTTTAAAGTAGTAGTAGTTTAAAAACATGGATTAATGAGGAGTAAATGCAATTATATGTATATATATATATATATATATATATATATATATATATATATATAAATACTTCTAATTACACTAGTGAACTATACACATTTTTAAACAAAATGATTCTGTATTTCACATTTTTACATGGACACTGTATAGCATAGATGTGCAATGAGTCTAACCTGAGAGTTATTTTCAAAACCATCATATCCATTTTTAAAAGGCTGCAGGTTATGGAGGATATAACACAGACAAGAAAAAGGTCACCACTAATGTGTCTGCTGCTCTCTTCTACTCCCCTCACCCTTATATAGTTTTTGTGAAATACATAGACACGGGGAAAGTATGTTTTCAATCACATGGTCCACTTTATTGATTTTCACACAGAAATAATGAAAATGAGAATCACTTAAGAATGAATGACAAACACTACACAAACAAAAGTGAAATACATATCATCTGAAGAATATTAAGACACTGAATTAAAAGCCTGGAAATTTATAAAGTGAAGTATGTTGCTTTCCTAAAGTTTATGCCAGAGTTCAGTCACCCACACCTTCCAGTTTACAATCTCAGTTGGACCATTGCTCGATTACACAAGATTTCTTTTCTTGCCAACATGAGATTAAGGCAACCCTGAGTGCATGCTCTTTTCATACTGCTCAGAGAGATACACCATGAAAATACTGTGGGTCACATGGACATTAAATGACAGAGGTGCACTATTTGACACTGAGACACATGTCAGATTCACTTGGGATACTGTGAACATTTCATTTATCTGGAAAAAGTCTTTGCTGCTGACAGGTCATGATTAAACCTCAGGATGTTATCACCACCACTAGTTCTGACATAAAAGATTTTATGTACAAGTCTTCACATTAAAGTACAGTCTGATTTAATAAATGTTTTTTTTTTCAATTTAATAAATGTTTCCTGTTCCTGTTTTTGTATCTTATGTTACTATACATTGCCCAAATAATTAGCAGAGAAATTTACAAACATAAAAGCTATTTCTTGACAATGTATAATCAGTGCTTCTCTGATAATCAATACTTTTTGGCTTCAATGGCATCTAAATAATGTTTTCCAGTAGAACTACATGTATATATATATATATATATATATATATATATATAGTTCCACAACATATTTCAATTCTCCTTAAACCTGTTGTTCCCAATGGCCAGAAGTCACTATGGCGCAATGACTTCACATCAGCTTCCTGTCAGGATGATCGGTGGCACGTCCAGAACGCTGATGTCGGACCTCCAGATGTTTGCTCTGGACGCGGTCAAAATGCTGGAGCAGCTCATTATAATCCATCTGGGCGTGAGAGGCACGTTTGGAGGCCACTTTCTGTTTAGAGTCCATATACTTGGACTCATCTACAGTCCTCATGAGCTCTGGATTGGGGACACACCTCAAGCGGTGGGAAAGCAGCTGAAAGGCCTGGCTCTGTGGCAGCAGCATCAGAAGACCATACAATGCCTTAATCAGATATGGGTTGTTTTCCACATCCAAGAGCTGCAGACGAAGATAGGTAAAAATGGGGCTTTCTATGAGCTGTACCAGTTTGTCTACCTCCATAAGAAAATCTACTGTGACCTCTAGATCACCAAACTTCTGGATGAGATCATAGGCATGTTTGTAGTTCTGTGTGAGGAAACAGAGCGACACAGTGGCCACAGGATTGTGGCACCAGGAACGATACAGGCAACAAAACAAAGCACAGCTCTCCTGAGTGCGCAGGTCTTTCAGCTGGTTGCGTAACTGAAAGAGCTCAGCAGAGGTGAGTAGGATGGTGTTGAGCGTCTGTACCATAGTGGAAGCAAATTTGAGGTCTTCCTCCTTTAACAAGATGTCAGCCATGGAGTGGAAGATGTTCTCTGCATGAAGCAACAAACATAGCTGCCTGATGATGAAGGCTCCTCTGTTCTCCAGAAGTTTCCTTTCCAGACTCAAGCGTTTCAGCAGGTTGATCATGAATTTGTAGAAGTAGGAGTTCATACTGGGAGTGGAAGGGGATATGTCCACTGCTTTAGAACCTGTGCTATGCTGCTGTCCCAGCTTGGCACCTTCTGGGACCTTGAGCTCCAGTTTGCTGTCAGTGCTGTCGCAGGAGCCAGCTTGGTCCGTTTGGCCAGCAGGAGATGATGCTATCTCAGCCAATACCTCCAGATCTTTCAGAACCACCTCATCAGACTCATCAGAAAGTGTTTTCAGCAGCATGGGAAACAAGCTGTCTGTGTGACGGAACATTTTGCGTGGTGTCTTGATGTAGAGGTGGTAGAGCCATTTTAGCACAGCTATGCGAGTCATCATGCCAGTGGAGGAGTCGTGGAGGTGGCGGTCCAACACCTGAACAATACCATCCAGGTCCAGATTGACCTGAGGTCTGTCAGCAGTCGCTGGGGTAAAGAAGCTGATATTACTGAAACTGACAGATTCTTGTGATGCATTCAGCATATCATTGCTCTCTGCCTCCGTCTTGGGCTGGCCGTCTTCCTTGGAAGGAGACCCTGTACTTTTTGCCTCCTCCTCATCTTCATCATCCTCTGGAGTCACCAGCTTCATCAGACTGTGATTACAGGCACTGGCTGCTTCTTTAGTGTTTTTCTTTCTGTCATCATAGGAAAGGCAAGGCAGCACTGCAGTTAGGATGCCAGAGGAGTAGGGAAGTACCACTCTGCCTGCAAGCTGGATGAACTCTCTCATCCAGGTCATAGCTGTCAGCTGGATCAGGTCATTTGTGAGTTTGGTCTCATCAGCAACCTGGCAGTGGATGACCAGGATGTTGGCCATCTCTGCAAATTTCACACTGGAGGGGGTCTTTTTGATCTCTTTTAGAAACTCTCCCAGCACCACCTCACACATCCTTCGGATCTCCTTGCTGTTGTCTCCCAAGATCTGGAAGAGCCCATCCAGAATTTCAGGGAGGTAGTCGATCAAGTTAATGTCGGGTACAGATTCCAGGACATGGATCCAAGAAATTATGAACTGTCTGGCATATTGATTATTAGAGTAGATTCTCTCTCTCAGCAGGGGGACAAACGCCACTAGATCAAACTTGTTGCTCTCTGTCACAATGTCTTTCAGCAGTCGGTCCAGGAGCTCAGATCCGCTTTTCACATTAGGATCTGGATCTGCAGCAAGCTTGCTGAGACCATCAAAGAGGAGGTTGAAGTGGGGCAGCACGGCTCCTCTTGCCACTTTCACTATATTATAAAGGGCCTCACAGGCGTAGTAGCGCAGGCGACTGTCTGAGTCATTAAAGCACGTGAGTACAGGCTCAATAAGCTCCTTCAAATACAGACCTGAGTCCTTCCCGAGGGCGATGGAGCAGGCTGCCAGTCCAATGAGACCCCCCTTGCGGCTGTGGGGGTGTTGGGAGAGAGCGAACTCTGAGGCCAGGATCTGGATTACATGCCTGATTTGAGTCGAGTTGTTCTGAGCCACAAACTCTCGGACCAGTTTCTCAATTTCCAAAGCCGCGACTTTCCTCTTCTCGTACAGTTTATCATTCAAAGCCCTGACAATGTTGGGCGTCAGAGGCGAAAAATCCTTCTCCGTGTTCATGTTGGTGGCTGTCGTCGTACCGGATCCCGTCTACTTAAATCTACGTTGATTCCAAAGAAAGCAGTCTGCATTTATGATATTTTAGTAGGGAAAACAACGGTTTCGTTACAAAACCAGGAAGCGTTTTAATACAACGCAGCTGACCGGTTGCATCCGCCGGAAATACGTCACAGTTGTTACTTTTATTTGGGTCCCGCTTTGTGAGTACCGTTAGCCCAAATTAGCTGTATTAGAAAGGCTCTCGGTCTATGCGTGTTGTCATCTTTAGTCATGGCCGGCTGTCTAATGTCTTAAATATTAATCTTATTTTTATTCTTAAGCTGGTAAAGACGGCTATTTCCGCGGCTTGCAACAATGACGAACCGCATCTCTTTTCACTCACAGCTCTCCTCCATCATGGAGACGATGGCCAGGACTGCACTGAGTCAGATCTCCAAACTGGTGGATGAAGACTCGGCTGAGCTTCGGCTCGAGTTGTCTCGGTTGTTGTTTGCAAATTCAGCCTTGGCAGAAAAAGTTAACAGTCTGGAGTGCGAGCTGACCATTGTAAGAAGCGACGCCCCCATGTTGTGTAAAAGTTATCGCACCGTGGGTGTACAAACTGTCGACTGCGGAGACGAAGACTCTAATGGTACCTTTCTTTTAGTTTCACGGTATAATTAGCTTTATGACAGACACCAGTAGCTTTGCTTAGCAGTGTTTACTGATGTGTTTTCCCTGTTTGACTCCTTAGTGTCTGGGTCACCCACCATAGAGGGGATCTTTGGAAAAGACTGGTGTATGAATCTGTGGAAAGACAGAGACCCATATAGCCTGGAGAGAGTCACAGACTCACCTCAGTTCTCTGAAACGGTGAGAGGATATTATATAGAGGCATTTAAAGTCTTTATGGCTTTGACCAATAAGCAGTATATGTAGGTTTACAGCCTGCATGAGTATATATGCAAAGGCAAAGAAATGAAACACTATTGCAAAAAAAAAACATGCGATAGGCTAGAAAGAAGATTAAATAAATAGTAATTAGAGGAATACAAATCTAGAAAAGTGTCGAGTTTGAGGATAATTTCACACTTAGTTAATCCCAATGATCTGTGATAGTGCTTCTTCAGACTCTTGGGGTGGAGCAGTCCACCACTGCAGGAGCTCTGCAGAGCAGTGATTGAGTCCTGCAGTGTGTGGGAGTCGATCTTCATCATGGATGACAGCTCAGCAATCATCTGCCACACCCCCACTACCTCCACTGGCTCCAGGGCACATACCAGTACAGAGCTGCTGCTCCGGATCAGTTTGAAGTTTTGAATATATCAGAAAAAAAAAAAAAACACTGAGAAGCAACAGTAATTTTGATATAGATGCCCTCATATACCAGCATGATGGATGCTTGTTATTCATTGAAAAAAAAAAGGTACATTCATGAGTAATAATGGGCAAGTGTTACAGGTCTGACTAAAACACAAATGTTACATCAAGCACAGCATCTAACATGGTTCATTATTTGATTTTTTTTTTCTTTTGGACTAATTGATTCATCATGAAAGTGAATAAATTTTTTTTAAAAAGTCCTTTATTATTTACAGCAAAACATCAACAATAAACATGAGAAAAGCCCATTACAATTTCCCACAGTAAAATATGACATTAAAGAAAAAATCCAACCATTTGTCCAAAATTTGCAATACAAGATATAATATTAAGTTTAATTTACAAAGCTTTAATAATAAAGAGAGAGGCAGTAAATCACATTTGAGAAGCTGACACCAGAATTTACTCCAACAATCCATTAAGATTACCTGACTAATCACTCTGGCTCTCATCACAAAATACTTAAGCATGAGTAAAAGCTCAACATGTTTACCTTTTTCTATTTTGCAGTCTATGGCAATGCTGCCTGACCAAATAACTGTGACTGAAATCAAAGAGGAGGATTATGTGGCGGATACTGCCAGCAGCTGCCAGCAGGAAACACTCAGCACACAGGGTAAGAGCATGATAAAGTGTGAGCAATAGGGAGTTCACACTGCAGATTTAGTAGTGTTAGATGTTTTTTCATTGTTTTGTTTTGTTTTGTTTTTGTTTTTTTTTTTTTTTTTTTTTTTTTTTGTATGTGTATTTATATGCAACAGAACATGAAGAAAGTGCAGCTGAGGAACCAGAGCAGCTGTCAATGGGTTACTCAGCTGATGATAGCACTTGTAGCCTGTCGTTTGATCAGGATGGAGAAGAGTTTATGACGGCAGCTGATACTGAAGATCCATCCATACAGCTGATACCCATCAATGGTACAGAGGAGACCTTCAGCACTCATATCATTCCTATTGAAGAGGATGAGGATGATGACTTTGATGATGTAGACGATGATGATGATGATGATGATGATGATGATGATGTACAGTTTGTTCAAGAAAGTATGCAGGAGTCAACTAGTAATGCTGCAAGTGGATCCAACCACAGCAAACAGCAAACATTACTGGCAGACAATCCTAAAAACCACACATCCCTGGATAAAGAGCTACATGATACCGTTAACATGCATGATGTAGAAACTTTCAATAATCGAAAAAAAGACAAATTCACCTGCCAAATATGTAGCAGAACATTTTACCACAAGGGCACTCTAACACACCACATGAAGTCACACAAGTCAACCTACTGTAACATCTGTAAGCAGCATTTTCCTCATAGGAACAAGTTGAACTCACACACCTGCGTGCCTCCGCTTCCTTCTCAGAGAATCACTAAGTCTTGTGAGCTGTGTGGGAAGACCTTTGCGAACCCGTCGGCTCTGAGGATTCACTATGTTGTCCACACGGGAGAGAAACCCTACAGGTGCAGTATGTGTGGGAAAGGGTTTACCCAGAAAGGCAATCTGAAGTGTCACCTACGCATTCATACTGGAGAGAGACCGTTCCGCTGTGTTAAATGTGGGAAGACCTTCACGCAAAAAGTGAATCTCAATCATCATTTGATGGCTCACAGAAATCGTGAGTTTGTGGAAGGAAAGCCCGTAACTACAAGGCATCTAAAGAACCTGACAGTGAAACCTGTCAGTGACTGACTCAGCTTTATTAATGTCAATGCTCACGTTGATGTAAGTGTAGTTAAAGTAATGTTTGTAATGACTTGTAGTTTGTAGTAGTGCTTAGAAAATCTGTAGTGTCCTCTTTTTTCGTCAGTTGTGTTTTTATTTATGAATCTACCGGTTGTATTACTTGTTGTTTCCATCTTTACAATAAAAAAACAGTCATGTTCACTTTCTGAATTCATTTTTATTGATATAACTTAAGAATATATTTGTCTAATCTAAATTGAAATCGCTTTGAATATATTTAATTTTGACAATCTTAACAAAGTACATCTGAAGGGGCTTTGTAAGGGGCATGCAGGCATATATTAAACAAAAAATAATTACAACAAAATTTCTTTCTTGGGCTTGGAGAAGTCATTTAGTGAGGTCAGTGTGGTATATTCACAAAAATCATATTACAGACAAAACAAATCCCTTGTATGACCGATTACTGTCTAGATGATGACAGTTCTAATTGGAGATTCGAGGAAGGACAGTACAGAATAAAATATTAACTCTTAACAGAAATAGTTAACATTTAGAAAAAAATAAACTGACAATTTGGCTTGAGTTCACACTGGCAAGACAACTTGTGTTTCTACAGAAATGAAGCAGCCGTACAAATACATTTTAGAACAGTAACATGATTTGGACCTGAACAATTTCTGTAAATTATTTGAATATCATG